>MU863668.1:0-13799 GCA_033575675.1 Parathielavia hyrcaniae | reverse complement strand
CAAGATACCTTAGAGAACGGTAAACGGCGCAAAAAAAAAAAAGAATAGAGCGTAGAATGAGCCCGTCGACTGCGTCGAGTTCCGCGCTACCGTACTTAATAAGAAGTCTAAGGTACCTTAGCAAACTAACGGGCGCCTGTGTCCTGTTCCCACGTTGGCAGATGCGTGCCAAAGATTGGCAAGCACTCTTGCCGTGGACCACGAGGTAGGAATGATGAACAGCTCATTTCTGATAGCGCATGAGCCCGTGAGCCGCTCAACAGCCCGGTTGGTCAACGAGAGCCATGCGCGGGAGCGGCCCGCAATGGGCGGTCAACGTGGTAAGCCTACTCCGTGCCAGGGTTGAATTTTGGTCGTAAATCTATCCTGGTGCCTAGAAAAACGGAACCACCAGCATCACCATCAGTCAGCGGTTGAGAACTTGACTCAGCAACCTGCGGTTTCCGGCTCCTCCAAGTCTTCGCGTCGTATTTTTCCGCTTCACAATCTGTGGGGTGGAGTTGACTCGCTGGGGGTAGCCCGGACAGGGAGGTTGGCTGCCACGGCACCACCTCAGGCTTACCCTCATGACAACGGTGTCTCTAAGCGAAGTTGAAGGCTAGACGATTGGGAGTGCATATCAGCTGGTATACGAGGTTGTGGAATTGTGGGTGAATCTCTCTGATGAGAGAGTCGACGACGGGAGTTCCTGTGTCTTTGCAGATAAATACCATCAAGGACCCCGAGCTTCCAGGGACTGATCTTCATCCTCATCCTCATCACCCTCACAATCCCGCAGCCATCAAAGTCTCTCACAGACCAGCTTGCATCACCGCAGCCAACATGCGCGTCCTCGCCTCCATCTCCGCCATCCTTGCCCTCGGCGGCGCCGTGGCCGCCGCGCCCGTGCAGGCCACCGACATGGCCCAGAACTGGAACCAGACGGAGCCGATCCCCGCGTCGGCCATCCTCGCGCCCGGCGTCGTCGACGACGTCTTCACCCGCACGTCGCCCCGCGACGGCGACAACCCGCTGGTGGCCAAGCGCGACTTTGACGAGGGGGGCTGCTTCAACTTTCCGACCTGGGTCGGCTCCAACCAGCGCCAGGGCTACGACAACGATTTTGCCTACGCCCACGGCATCTTCCAGGGCTACGACCGGTGGGGATACAACTGGATCGGCCGTGAGTCTTTTCCCTTCTTCTCTGTTCAGTCATCTTTGGCGGGCCCGAAGAATGGGGGACAAGTATACCTTGATTGCGACATGATCTGATCAGACGGCTGACGCTTGCCTCCCCAATGAATAGCGATGCAGTATTTCAACTGGTCGTGGGGCTCGTTCCGGCTCTCGATCCGCAACCAGGACCAGTGCTCGGGGAACGTCTGGCGGTGGGACGACATCCTCGACATGATGGACTACATGGCCAACTGGGACTGCGCGGACACCAAGCAGGGCTGGGGCTACGTGGCCTACGCGCCCACCCTGGTGGCCATGGTCTACTACGTCGACTTCAGCGTGCCCGGCTTCCAGCCCGGCTGTAACCACACCGACCTGAAGAAGCTGCTCAAGGCGAAGAGGGAGGAGGTCGCGGCGGCGGCTGAGTAAAGGGTTCGCTCCGAGGACAGCCCGGAGCCCGGCGGCCCGGCGGCGGGGGGTGGGGGCACTGGTTGACTCAGGTTGAGGACCAAAGGATTGGAGGTAGTTCAAGTGGCTGGATAGGATGGGGCATCGGGAGATGGAGCGGTTCAATTCAACTTGAACGGAGTGCGTTTTCAATGCCGAGACGAAAATAGATGTAGTTGAGCAGGAATGATGCACGTGGCTTCTGAAAACTCCATCGAGTCCCGCGTATGAAGCCATCAGTTTCAAGTTTTGGCGCAAGCGATCATCAGGGGCCAAACCGAAAAGAATGTTTGCGCCACGTCTTTGAGCTCCTGAGTTGCTTGCTGTGTCAGCTAGTATTTTTGGAGCTCTCGGGCGGGTTTGTGTGCAGGTTTCTTTGAGAATCGGCAGGCGCATGTGCACAAGCAAACTGCCCACCGCTCTGGAAGCAAAGGCAACACTCCAGGACGTTCCAAGCACATCGCTAATTTGTCAAAGGAAAGGGTAAAGACAGGTGACATTGGCGGAATTGAACGAACTGTCCTATCTGCTCCAACCACCTCGCCATTTTCTGTCTGCCGTACCTGCGGGCCGCCAAGTGGTAAGCCTGTTTATGAGCGCGACTCCTTTCACCAGCGACTTGAAGGGTAGTCTGATGGCCCCACTGAAGTTCATCCTCCCCAAGTCTTGGGAGAGTAGAATTCACGAGAAGCATGCCACCATGAGCGGAGCCACGAAGCACAAGGGCAAACCAACTTCGACTTCAAGGAGGGCGAGATACACGCCAGCAGCGGATGACGCAAAGATCCTTCAGCTAAAGGGGCAGGGACTTTCTTGGTCCACGATCGCCGAGCAGTTCCCGGGGCGCAATGCTAGGGCTATTCAGGTGAGGTATCAAACCAAGCTCAAAACCAGCCACTCGAAAGCTAGTAACTATCGTACATATGTTGGCCACTACCCCCGCGACATTCAGACGCCAACCCAGGCGCCACCTCGGCCACACACCAAACCTCGCAATAAAATGGCGCCGTCCCGCTCGACGTCTTGTCCAAGCCAGCCAGGTATAAAAAGTTCCGACAAAGACAGAAAAATAGAAGAGAAGAAAAAACACTCAGGTTCACATCCCACTCCAAGCATAACACATCATCCATCACCCTGCTCACTCCTAGCTCGCGTCCCCGCCTGCCCGAGCGCGGTCGCTCTCGCGGTCGTGCAGGATCTGGCTGAAGGCATCGATCCGCCTCTCGTGCCGTTCCTTGATGAGCGTCTCGGCCTCGCTGTCTGCCGCCCAGAGCGTGGTCCAGTGGCACGGCAACTGCTGCCCGGCTCTGTGGATACGCCCCGCCGCCTGCTGGCGCTCGGCCTCCACAAACGGCAGCTCAAAGAGAACCGCATGGTTAGCCCTCTGCAGGCTGTCGACGCCGGTGCCGGTCGTGCCAGTCGTGGATATAAGCAGCGTAGGCTTGCCGGCTTCGTCGAATGGGATCTTTAGAAAGGCATCTTGGATCGCCTGTTTGCCCTTCTTGGTGGCGGCTGACAACACCAGCACAACGTCCCACTTGCCCGACCAGTGCTTGTCCGCGTATGCCGCGATGATGAGCGCGGTGCCCGGCCGCGCCGCGAAGACGCACACATGCTTCTTCAGACACGGCAGCGGCCGGCCGTCTGCCCCTACGCGGCCCACCGCGCAGTCCTCGCGGGCCGCTTCGAGGCAGCGCCCGAGCGCCTCCAGCTTGCCGCTGCCCTTGCTGATCGTGTCGATATGTCGCCCTACCTCGTGGACGGAACGGCCCTCTCTCGTGGCGATGCAGCTGCTCAGCTTGTCGCTATTGAGCCACCCGCCCAGGTTGGACGAGAGGTGGCCGGGCAAATCGACGAGGCCAGGGAACGACGCGAGCCAGAGCGTCTGCATGAATGCGGAATTGTATCGCACCACTTGAAAGAACTTGTCGCCGAGCGACCCGCCGTTGCCGCCCATGGCCTGTCCGGCGAGCCTCACCCGTGCCTCGCTGCTCCATGCCTCCCTCAGCTTGTCCATCCTACGACGGAAATCGCCCTCCTCTACCCTCTCCGAGTAGCAGGCCAATGTCACGGCGTGCATCTCGGGCAATCGCAATAGCGCCTTGCCGTGGAACAAGCCGTTACCCATGCGACGCGTCATGACGGCCTTGAGCATCTGTTCGCACCTGGTGATAGCGTCGTCGAGCTTGTCCCCGTCCTTGGCCCTGCCGGCCCTCGTGGCCGAGTCGATGGTCTGCGCGGCGGCGAGAAACGTGGCGAGGTCGGCGGCGTGCGGCACAATGAGCGACAGCACCGACCTAAGGCTCTTGGACAGCGACACGGTAATAGGCGTCGCGCTCAGCGCCGCGAGCTTGAAGCCGTGGCCGACGGGCGCCCGCTTCCGCATCTGATTGAGTGCCTTGTACACCTTGGTCGAGCCGTCCTTAGCTGTGTGGAATTCGTCTAGGACGACGAACCTCGGCGCCACGGCCCAGTCGACAATGTGGTTGACCTGCGTCGCCCTCTTCTGCTGCCGGAGCCGGTACGCCCGGGCAAAGAAGCCGCATCCCTCACCTTTTCCCACGACCGAGTGGGGGTTGCTACTGACGACAATGAGCTGGTGCCTGTCAAAGAGCCGCGACTTCTGGGCTGCCGTGTACCCCATCTCGGATCCGGAGCCCGGCACGAGGGCGGGCGGCTTGCCCGTCTTCGGCGCCGAGTATTCCGGGCGCTTCCCGACAAAGTCCACGAGGATGTCGGCTTGGACTTCCTTGGCGAGAGAGGCCCCGGCGGTGCTGGTGTCGATGGTGTCGATAAAGGACATGTGAGATGCCGACCCTGGGAGCTGTATGACCCTCGCCAGGTAGGCACTGCCCTGTCGCGCAAACTGTTCGACGACATTGGCTGGCGTGAGTACCAGCGACGGGCCGGGTGCTAGGCCGCGTACGATGTGGTTCGTGAGCGACCCTGATACGCAGCAGCATTCAATGCCCCAAGGGTTGTTCGAGGGACAGGCCGTCGTCGCGCCGGGCTCGTTGTGGGCCCGGTCGGGGACGAGGCCGGCGATCCTCGCGTCCCGTCGGACCTCGGCGGCATTGAGCTCCGCGAGCCTCATAACCGCTGCCACGGCCAGGGTGATGACCGTCTTGCCCAGCCCGGTGTCGAGGGCTATGATCCCGCCGCCCAGCCCCTCGCCGAAGCTCCGCTGCAGCTGCTCGTACACCGCCTCCATCTGGTAGGGGTGGAGCTGGAAATTCGTGCCCGGAAGCCGGGCGCCCTCATCGTGGGCCGTACGTGCGATGTCGTGGCAGAAGAGCCGGCACGTGGCCGCCCAGCGCTCTACATCGTCCGCGGTGTACAGGGATGACGCAAGGGCCTCGAGGACGTTGTTCTCCGCGCCGACTACGTCGTCGCCGTCGTCCGCCTCAGAATGCAAAGCCGTATTGTCGCCCTCCTGTGTAGCGGGATTTTCTGAAACGAATATTACCGAGTCGTCGTCTGAACCGTCGTCTGAACCGTCGTCTGAACCGTCGTCTGAACCGTCGTCTGTGGCGCCATCGGCCGTCTTGAGAGAGGGCGGACTAGGAGAGGGCGGACTAGAAGAGGGCGAGCTACGCAAAGGTAGCTGATCGATGAACTCCTGCGCGGGCTGTACTGCGGGCGAAGGCGCTGCATCTGGTCTTTCCGGCGAGTGGGGGGTGAGAGCGGGGGGTGGCTGGAGTGGTAAGGCGGGCGTAGGGGCAGGAGACAGGCCTCGCTGCGGCAGAGCTAGGGCTGCCGCCCGTCGACGAGCCAGGATAGCATCTGTCGCCGACTGCCCCGGTGGTAGCGCCCAGAAGAGCAGGTCGTACGGGGGTAGATCGGGCTCCCCCGGCGTCAGCGGCACACCGCGGTCCCTGAGCGTCTGCAGAAAGACGTTCCAGGTCCCCACGTCGGGGATGTGAAGCGAGCGCCGGTGGCCCTGCTCGTCGGGCGGGAAGACGTACTAGATCACCCGCTCGCCAAGTTTAAAGTGTCCAAGCAGGCCGTACAAGGTGTACCGCATAACCATGTCGTGATGGGGGGTGACTCCATCGTTGGGCTGGATGCTGGCCAAGACGTCCCGTTGACGATGCTGGGGCTGGCTAGGATCGTTGGGAAATCGGGTTATACAGACGACGAGGTCCGACAACGACCCGAATGCCCTGCCACAGTACGACCACGAAAAAGGCAGCTCGGGGTAGTGGGCGAAAGGAGGAGATAGTGGCGGTGCTGCGAGTGGCAGGAGAGGTCGGGCGGCACGGCCAGTGTGGTCGCCGTCCCTCGGGCGCTTGGGGGGGGAGGAGCGGGCGTCGGGGTCGAGGGCCTCGCCACCCCTCTTGGTAGGCCGGCTCACCGGGGTGCTAGGCGTGTCCATGTCGTTCGTCCTTTCGAGGAGTGTCAGCCATCAGCCTGTCTAGCTCCTCGGGTACGGTGGGAAAAGTACAGAAGGGTGGTCGTCGAGAAATGGGTAGGCTGTGACCGGCAATCGCCATTAGTGTCCTAGTCGCGTGCAGAGTGGCTCGATGGCGCCGTCGGCTTACCTAGCGTCGTACAAGGGTGTGCCTCGCAAGGTTGACGAACGGGGCCTCCAAGGTATGGCGGAGTTTGTATGGCGGTCGGTTGGTCGGTCGCTGGTCGGTCGCTGGTCGGTCGCAGTGACAGTGTCTCTGGAGCTTCAGGTGGTTGGTTTTTTGCGCCTTGATTTCTGGGATCCCGCTCGCTGGTCAGCTCCTGGCGCGCGCGGGTAGGGGAACGAACAGGCAGGGAGCCGCGGGGCGTCAATCGTACCCTTGATGTTGTTCGTCTCGAGGCCAGAACGCAAAAGACTCGAGCGGCCGAGGGCGGGCGGGTGCCTGCAGCAGCTCGCGACGCGATGGCGGGGTTACAGCGGGGAAGCAGAGGGCGGGAGAAGAGAGCGCACGCGCACGGTAGGCGAGGGAAACCAACGATGGGAAAGTAGGACAACGGGCGCGCGCGCAGTCGACAGCGAGGTAGTTGATGTCCGTTGTTGCTTTCCTGGTAAGTTTGCGGGCGCGAAGGGAGCGAGGGCCAGGAAGAGAGAGAAAGCGGTACGCCGATCACACGGACCACGTCTGAGCCTCCGCAGAACCAGACCGGGCCGAGGTGATGCCGGTTGCGGGAAGCTGGAGTTGAAGCTCTGGGTTGCTTGCAGTCAAAGGTAACTGCAAGCTTCGCTTGGGATCTATTCCCGAAGATATGCCGAGACTCATTCAATTTTGAACGAGTCTCAGCTACTGATATGATTGGCCGTTTAGATGGCGGTGGGGCTCTAGTCTTGGCGCCAACGGCTTTCCTTTCAGTGGTTGAGTGGACAAGAACATTGGGCTGCAACCACTGGTAACGCAAGAAAAGACAACACTCGAAAGGCAAGGAGTGATAAATACAGGCAGCCTTAAATCCCGGATTCCAATGGTAATCCCTTTTGGGATAGAGGCAAGTTCAGCGATAGGGATAGCACGCTCTCGGGCACGCTGTGCCTCGCATGGGCGGAGGCGAGGCTTAAGAATTGGCCTACATATCTGACGTGGCGGGAGGATAGAATGGAGGCAGCTTGGGTTCCTACTACGGACGACAGCAACGAGGAGGCGGAGATGAGTGAGGACGGCGGATACCATTGGAAGCATGTTCTCTGGCTTCGTGCGCACAAAGCACGGTTCGACAAGCTGGCTAAACACACGGTGGAGACTAGGGAAGAGAGACTTGGGATTTGAGGGTAGTGTCACGGCACTGGACCGCCGATCCCTAGGTCACGTGACACATTGCACTTAGCTTCAGGTTCATCCATCCATAGCTTCCTTTCCTCTTCATAGAGCAACGCAGTTATCTTCCCAGACCTACTATGGTCCTGTGACAGTTTGCTCTATCAAGATTTGCCGCCCCGTCGTGCGCCACAGCCACTGAAGCCCTCACGAAGTTTTCCAAGCCAGTTTCACCGTCGCGCGACCCGGTGGCCCGAAAAGCCTTCCTGATGCATCCTGACGCGACCCGAGACCACTGATTCCCAAGACCACCGAATCCCGAGACCACCGAATTCCAAGACCACCGAATCCCAAGACCACCGCGAACCCCGAGATCACCGACTCCACGGCCACAACGAACCCAAAAACCTCTAGAAATGGGCGACTCTGCGCCCATAGACCCCAGGATTGAGCTCGCGGGGCTCTTCGACAACCGACGATGCCCGAACCTCGCTCTCATCGTCCGCCGAACGAGCTCGATCCATGTCGTCAACCCAGCCGCCTACATCAATGGACTTGAGTCCTATAGCGACTTCCTCAATTCTATAGAGCACTCGATCGGCGCTCTTGTCGACGAACGGGATGACGCCGCATCCCGCGTCAAGGTGGCCGAGACGAATTTTCAGACCATTGCCACGGAGCGGGATTTCCTCAAGAAGGTCATTGAGCAACAGCACAAGCTACTGGAAGAGATGAGGAGCTCGAGCGCCATGAACCCTGGCAAGAGCAAGAAGCGGCTGTCAGCCGACCCCTCCTCGAAGTTCGACGCCAAGGACGGCGCCTACCACAAGATCCAGGAGTCCTACGAAACCTGGGAGTCGAAGATCATAGGCGTTTTTGACCGCGACTTGGATTACTTCGACACCCCGAAGCTCCGCATCGGCTATATCGCCGACCAGTGCGATGGGAAAGCTTTTCAGTTCATTTCTGACCATGTCACTGCTTTCCGCAGGAACCCTGATGACCCCAACCTCAAGTTCAACGATTGGCAGGCGATGCTGAAATTCATGCGCAACCAGTATGTTACCACAGACTCTTCCCAGTTCGCCAAAGACAAGCTCGACACATTCTTCCAGAAAAACCGCAACTACTGGTCCTGGAAGCAAGAACTGGACGAGCTGTTCGTCAAGGCGAAAAAGACCCCTGAGCAGAAGGTCGACCTGTTGAAGACCCGCGTCAATGACAAAATCAAGGACATGTTTGTCACGCTCGACGTTCCCCCCGCGGACAACGATTATGAAGGCTGGTCGACGAAAGCGGACCGTTTTGCTCGCAACCTGGAACATCGCGATCATCTCGCAAAGCTAGAGAAGAGCGCCCCGCACTCACAGAACAACTTCACATCAACCCCCCGTCCTAGGTTGCTACCTGCCCCAGCTGACACGGGGGACCCAATGGACCTCAGCGCCGCCCAATATAGTTCCTCTCGCCTACCACAGGAAGTCCTGGACTACCGCCGCGCAACAGGCGTGTGCCTTGCCTGTGGTGAGCCGGGACATGTCAAGAGTGCACACCGTTACGACCCGCAAGCCAACCCTCACCCTCTGCCTATGCCCCAGCGTACCGCTCAGTCGAGCAACTTCGGTAGCCACAACCGTGGCCGTGAGAATTCCACACCGAGCCCCCAAGGCCGTGGAGGTTTTAGAGGCAACAGTTCATCTTCTCGTGGCCGGAGCGGCTACACCACCCAGCCGCGCCCACAAGTCTACCAGCCCCAAACACACTGGATGGCTCCCCAATACCAGAACCAGTACCAGCTACGCGCTGCCGGCTATGGGACTGATCAGGTCATTGGCGAGGTCCAGTCTAGCTACACACCCACCGAGTCCGACAGCGCCAGCCAGGCGAGTCACGACCTGAGCCGCATCTCGACCCCGGTCTCAATGCAGTCAAAAGACCAACCCTTGCGCTAAGTCGCTCGCGAGGGTCGAAACTCTATGAAGGAGAAGATGAGAGGATCCGAGCCTTACTGCTAGACCCAGCACCATTGGTTCTGGGCAGGCAGTCTCTTGAACTTCGCACCACAGACAGCACCAGTAATAAAAACTCCATCCTCGTCCACACATCTCTCTCCTCTTTGCGCACACACTCCCCAACCTCTACCGTTGAAACGGTCAGCCTCGTTGACACCGGCAGCTCAGCCTATGCCTTCGCAGACGACCAGGGCATTGCAATCAAGTATGGCGCTCAGAAGAAGCGCCTAGCTCAACCAAAACCGCTCCGCCTTGCGGATGGAGTACCCTCCAGTTTCGTGACTCACTATTTCGTATCACGGATGACTATTGGAAGCCACAGCGAGATCGCACTGTTTTACGTCACGACACTCTCCGCCCGGACCCCTATCATCCTGGGTTTACCATGGCTCCAGAGACACAACCCTACCCTGGACTTCGTGAACCTCAGGGTGGCCTTCACATCGGAATACTGCGCGCACCGCTGCATCGACTGGGCCACCCCCTCCGAGAAACGCCTCGCCCCCGTCGGCCAGTCCGCGACTCCGACGGTCAAATATCACCAACCCACAGTTGAAAATGCCGAGGATCACGAGGATACACTCCTCCGAACCGATTTTCTGGAGGACCGGACTACGAAACCTCGTCGTCAAGTCCACTGGGCCGCGAGCACGGAAACGATAGCGAACCCAGTGTACGTAAACGTGCTGCCCAAGGCACGGTCAGCTCCGCCGTCTTCATCCCAGCCGACCGAGATGCGTGAAGGACCTATACGACACCCGAACCACCGTTTGATGCCGTTCGCCAGACGGAGCGTCCTGAAAACGGCTACCACATCAGCAGGCCCCGAAAACAGAGCAATGGAACCATTCCCACCAGCCCGCCCAACCTCACACTCCCTGCCTGCCCGCCTCGTGCACGGCCGCCGACTCCCGCCCGCTCACAACAGCCGGCCGAGCCGTGTCAGCCAGCCAGACACGCAGTCAGCAGAGCGCCCCAAGGCTGACGACATTCGCTGCGTCCGCGGCTTGAATTTCGCTCAGTTCTGCAAGCAAAAAGGCGTCCAGGTCATGAGGATCCATATGGCCGAGCTGAACAAAATTTTCGATCAAGAAGAGAACCGTCAAGCTCTCTCTGAGCTCCCTATGAGGCCAATTGAGCTGCCAAAACTCTCCGAAACGGCTTATCGCCGCCTCGTCGAAGGAGACTACACACTGGATGAGGCAAAGAAAGTGATTCCCGAGTACTTTCACGACTTTCTGGAGGAGAACCTGGCTTCTGGCTCTGAACTCCTCCGCCGCAAGATCGTCGACGAGGACGTTCAAAAGTTTCTAGAGAGCAAGGCACCTGTCACCCGAGAAGGTGTTCTGAAACAGCTGCCACCTGAGTTCCGCCACCATGTCGAGCACTTCCTGACAAAGAACGCTGAATCACTCCCACCCCATCGACCCTGGGACCATAGAATCGAGATCATGCCTGGCAAGCAAGCCCCGTACTTCAAGAACCGGCCATTTTCGCCAGCCGAGCTCCGCTGCATCAAGAAATGGATTGACGAGATGCTTGACAAGGGCTTTATCCGCGAGTCAACCTCCCCAGCCGCTGCACCGCTCCTGCTTGCCGCCAAACCCGGTGGCGGCGTGCGTATTTGCCACGACTACAGAGGCCTCAATGAAGTGACGATCAAGAACAGATATCCATTGCCACTAATCCGCGAGACACTGGATGCACTATGCGGCGCCAAGTTCTACACTAAACTTGACGTTATTGCTGCTTTCAATCGCATCCGCGTAGCCGAAGGCCACGAATGGCTCACGGCGTTCATCACCCGTTTCGGCCTTTTCGAGATGCTTGTCACACCATTCGGCCTCTGTAACGCACCAGCTACGTTCCAGAACTATATCAACCATGTTCTCCATGACGCCCTGGATGTCTACTGCACAGCTTACCTGGACGATGTCCTTGTTTTCTCCAAGACTCGAGCTGAGCACACCCGCCATGTTGATGAAATTATCCGACGCCTAGGCACGGCAGGCCTGCAGATCGACATCAACAAGTCGGAATTCTACACGACAAAGACCAAGTACCTTGGCCTAATCATATCCACTGACGGAATGACGATGGACCCTGATAAAGTTGAAGCGATCCAGATCTGGAAGGACCCGACCTCGGTGAAGGAGCTTCAACAGTTCCTAGGCTTCGCCAATTTTTACCGACGTTTCATTGAGGGATACTCATCAGTAATCGAGCCGATGACTCGCCTCTTGAAGAAAGGCGCCACCTGGACCTGGGGCCTAGACCAAGCAGCAGCGTTTGGGAAACTCAAGACGGCGTTTTCCACAGCACCAGTCCTCGCCTACTATGACTACACCAAGAAGACAGTGGTCGAGACAGATGCCTCGAACTGGGCGTCCGGCGGAGTCCTTTACCAGAAAGATGATGATGGCAAGCTCCGCCCCGTCGCCTTTTTCTCATCGAAACACACAGCCCCGGAGTGCAACTACGAGATCTATGACAAAGAACTTTTGGCTATCGTCAAGGCGCTTGAAGAGTGGCGTCCAGAGCTGCAAGGTACTGAGGAAGCCTTCGAAATTGTCACGGACCACAAGAACCTGCAGACCTTCATGACGACGAAGCAGTTGAACCAGCGGCAAGTCCGTTGGGCCGAGTTTTTGTCTCAGTTCAATTTCGTCATCACCTATCGCCCTGGAGCCAAAGCCACGATTCCTGATGCGCTCAGCAGATTGCCCGGCGTGAAGCCCGCCGGCGCTGACGACGAGCGCTTGAAACACCGCGAGCAAGTGATGCTGCCGCCTGAAAAGGTCGACCCGACCATCCTGGAAGAATTACTGGGTGCATCTCGCCTGGAAGGCGACTTGGAGTTTGTCGCCGCCATGGATACCGAGCCAGAGCAGAAATCAATTGATGAGTTGATCCGCCAGGGCTACGCCGAAGATTCACTCACGCAGCAAATGCTCGCCGCTTTGCGAGAACGAGGCGAGCGAAACAAAGATCGCACTACGCGCCGCTGGCCCAAGGCGATCCGAAAAATCCTCCGTTGCGACAAGTCTGAATGCTCAATCGTGGATGGCTTGATCTATTTTCGAAATCGGCTATTCGTTCCCGACGCCCCCGAGCTGCGACTTGAAGTGGTACACCGGACTCACAGCAGCGGCCCAGCAGGTCACCCAGGCCGAGTCAAAACCTTAGACCTGCTGAATCGCACCTACTGGTGGCCCGGGATCTCACAGTTCACTGCCACGTTCGTGCGCGACTGCGCTCTATGTTTCCGAACAAAAACTCCCCGCTCCGCGCCCCCAGGTTTCCTCAAGCCCCTAGAGCTCCCAGCCCGGCCATGGACGGATATTTCCATAGACCACGTGGTCGACTTGCCCGAATGCAAGCGCAACGGCAAGACTTATCGCCACATCTTCGCAGTAGTTGACAGGCTCACGAAAATGCGACACTTGGTCGCAGTCACCTCGCTCGACACAGACGAGCTAGTTGAAATCTTCTTGCACCATGTCTACCGCTTACATGGCGCTCCAGAGACCATCATTTCTGACCGCGGCCCATCCTTTGTCTCCGACTTCTGGCGCCGGCTCAGCCACCGCCTGAAAGTCACCCTTCGCCCAAGCTCAGCTTTTCACCCCGAGACAGACGGCCAGACGGAGAGCATCAACGCCGCTATGAACAAGTACCTTCGCGGTTACGTCAGCTTCACTCAGGACGACTGGGTGGACTGGCTCCCCCTCGCCGAATTCGCTGCCAACAACCAAGTCAACGAAACTACAGGGGTTTCGCCGTTTTTCGCAAACTATGGATTCAACCCGCGCCTCGGCATTGAACCCGCGGGACCTGTGCCATCCGCACTCCCAGCCCACGCCAAGAAGGAATTCCTCCGTGCGGACGCCATTGCCGGACGATTCGAACGCATTCTTACTCAACTCAAAGCTCTGGCCAAGATTTCACAGCAACGGTATGAGGACAATGCCAACAGTAAACGGGACGAGGCTGTAACGTTCAAGGTCAACGACATGGTCATGGTGAGCTTGGAAAACATGAAGACCAACAGACCTAAAAAGAAGTGGGATGACAACTGGGATGGGCCGTTCCCGGTGCTGGCAGTCTACAGGGGCGCCGTTGTCATCGACCTCCCCGATCACATTCGCGTTAACAAGAGCTTTCATACTTCGAAAGTCCGCCTCTGGCAACCCGAACAGATTCCTGGCCAAGCGCGACTTAACGCCGCGGAGCGCCGTAATATCGCTGGCCGCATTGCTCATCGAGATGACGACGGCAACATCGAGGAAAGATGGCAGTTCGAGCGTATCCTGGACGTTCACGATGAAGACATCGAGAAGCATGGTCTGACTTACCGTATCAAGTGGAAATACCACGATGAACCAACATGGGAACCCGAAGAATGCTTGAGAGGCTGCGATCGCGCCCTCCTGCAGTTTCATGAGCTGAACCCCAAGAAGCCCGG
>MU863667.1:0-139544 GCA_033575675.1 Parathielavia hyrcaniae | reverse complement strand
TTCCTGATGTTTCGGCACCCTGAATTTAACCTTGTCGATTGTTTGAAGGCCAGTTTCCCTACCAAACGCCTCCTCAGTCGTCCCCTGTAGGTCTCGCTTCCACAGTCCCTTCAACAGGACCGCGAATGTTCTTTTGTTCTCCTCGGCTTGCTGTCCAAAGGCCTCCTTGATCCACCCCGCGTTGGTGGAGTGCCAGTCCCTGGTTGTCGTGCCTTGGAAGGTAACAACCGTGTCCCCGCTCGGAAGCCTCCGGGCTGCGATTGCCCCCTTCTTCATTGACGCTTTATTGATGGCTTGGGCAATCTCCTGCGGGGTCCGTTTGGCCATGTCAGCTGGCATTCCTCTGCCTCTAACAAGGATTTCCTTGTTGATCCGGGCTGGCACTGTCTTCGTTGGGGTAGTGGCCTGCGCCTGGGGAGGGCTGGATTCTTGGGAAGCCACCGCAGCCCAGGATCTTTTCTCCTGGGCTCCGGTGACGGCCGTCTTGACTTCCTCGGCCACCACTCTGCGGAGGTTGGCCAGTGAGATGGTGCCCGTTTGGTTCTGAGCCGCGCTGTGGACCTTGCGTACAGCTGCAAGGAGGTCTTGCCCCATGCCTCTGGCGGTCCCTTTCTTTTCTGGGTTTGCCAGAGCCACCAATCCGTCAACTATCTTTTTGATAGCGTCAATGTCGGTAGGTGGAGGGGAGAGAGGTGGTGTCGGAGGGGCGCTTGAATGCCGTGACCGGGCTGGTCCTCCTCCTCCCCCGTTAGTCGGAGGGGTAGGAGCGGCCATCCTGTCCCGTTCAACGTTTCGGGGACTCAGGGGCTCAGGGGCTCAGGGGCTCAGGGGCTCAGGGGCTCAGGGGCTCAGGGGCTCAGAGGCTCAGGGGCTCAGGCGGGTAGTCGTCTGGGCAACTGTGGGTGGGTCGGGTAGCTGGTTGGTCCGTGCGCCGGCGAAAGTTTTTCGAGGTCTGCGGCACCTCGAATCGCTCTACTTTCCACCCCCGCTGCGACCACGCAATAGGTTGCGCGGGCGTGCAAGCGGTGCGCTTAGATATGGTTTTTCCAGAGCTTGCGAACGGTGTAAGTTTTGAAGATTTTAAGTAAAAGTATATGATGCCGCTGAAGTAATCCCTCCTCCTCTGTGTATATATACGATTAGGAGCGTGCGGGTTTTGACGGCTAGGATTGGGACAGTCAACATCTGCCGTGGTTGGCAAGAAATCGATGTAAGTTAGGCAAAGGACTGTTAACAACCAGATATTGTTGTTTTGCGCATCTGTACAGCATCATTGAGGTTCAGGTGGTTTGTTATCCGTTCCACTGCCCATTGCCAAAGAAAATTGTTGGTGTTTCTTTTAGAATAATTATCGGATTAGTTGAAGGTCCGGCACGCCCTCAGGGCATAGCGGTGTAGGAATAATAATAATAATAATAATTATCAAATTTTGCCGCCTCCAGTTTCCATGTGATCTCATGAGACGAAACGGAAAGATGTCGATGTCCGCGAGCCTTGGCAACCCAGCATCAAATTGGGATGAATCTTCGCCCATGCATTCTGTTACTAGCCACGATACATCGAGGTAGCATTGCCGTCTCCCGGGATAGAGCCCAAAAGCCACGGAATTGGAAAATGTGTCTAAAATCCATACAATGGGCAACGTAGATCCACTTAAGATTGACCACCTCCGACCCCCCCAACACCAACCACCATTCCAATCCCTTCTCCGAAACCCATAACTCCCAAATCTTTTCCGTGCCCAGAACCCCCTCCCCATGATTAGTAGTACACAACCCAAACCCCGTCAAACATCAGCCGTCCCTCCGAGGTCCCCTCCCAGCACAAAGCCCACGCAGACGGCGCTCCGCCACTACCCTAGTTACGGATGAGCAGAATCCGAAGCAACACGACTGACGCGGGCCTTCTTCTCGACGTTCTTGACCCTCCTCCCGGCCCGGACCCGCACCCGCCTGTACTTGGTGTACAGCGAGAGGGCGTCGCGGAGCACGACAAACAGGCACCCGCCGGCCAGGCTGCGGCCCCAGCGCTCCTGCAGCAGGCCGGCCTTCCTGGCGCCGGCCACCCAGGCGCGCGGCACGGCGGCGCGTATCAGCTCGCCCATGCCGTAGGATATGGCGGGGAAGAGGAGCGATGTCGCGATGCTGTTGATGATGCGCGTGAGCGTCGTGGCGCCCGTGGGGGGGTCGTTGTAAACGTCGTCGGGCTGGTTGCGGTTGTTGGTGTTGTTGTTGACGACGTCGTCATTGTTGCTGTCTTGGTCGTTTACTGGCTCTGGCCACAAAATGTCCACGGCAGCTTCGCCGGCTTCTAACGTCGGTTGCCCTTCCGCGGCCGTTGGCTCCTCCGGTCCACGTTGTAGTTGTAGTTGTAGTTGTAGTTGTTGTTCTTGCTCTGCCGCATCATCCTCAAGATGCGGATACTCATCCTCGTCTTCAGATCCTGATTCCGCGTCACTGTAGAACCCCTCTCCGCCGCCTGCGACAAGGCGGCCGCCCTCATAAATCGCCGTACCCCTAAGCTCCATCCCGCCGCGTCGTTCCTCCTCCGGCTCCTCGCCAAAAAACAGGTCTCCGACAGCGTAGACGGCCGCTACGCTGATGTTGGTAAGGAAGGTGAATATCCCATATGGGCGCTGGCCTTCATAGCCGATATAGGCTCTGCGGGCGACCGGTTGCACAGCTGCGAGCGTGGCCTGCCCCTCTGCCACTGGCGCGGCCAGCTCCTCGGTCGCGAACTGGCCATGAAGCGCACTGTTAAGACGCCTCTCCAGCGGCCCAAAGATGTTGTGTACCAGGGTGGCGTAACTCAAGTGCACGAACGGCATCAGTGCCATGGCCCACTGTGGCGACGGAGGCCAGGGGGGAATCTGGTCATGGGCAATAGTCACGGCGCCGAACTGTCACAGGGGTGTCAGTGTCACATTGGGAAGACGTACTCAGCAAGGCAGAAGAGGCTACCTACCACGACGGAGAAGGGCACGAGCAGAACGCTGCCCAGCGACGGCATCCAGCGTAGGAGGACCAGACCAGGACCGATCGACGACAGCAGCCAGAACTTGGCGGCGAGGGCCATCCCGGACTGCGGGTGTCTGTCGAAGCCCGCCCACCTCGCGACGACATCGGGGCCGGCAAAAGCACTCGCGGCGGTGACGCCGTAGGCCACGGAGCCGGCAAGGGCGCCGCCCGAGACGATGCCGAAAAGGGTGTAGGGGGCCAGGTGGCTGTACTGGCGGTACAGGTGATCCCTAAGCGCGACGACGGGGTCGTAGGGCTCCTCGAGCCGGATGGGATGCTTGCAGGCGGGGCATCGCAGGCCGTGCTTGTACCGCTGCGCCTCCATCTCCATCTCGGCAATCCAGCGCAGCATGCACGCCGAGTGGGCGTCGAGGGTGCACGGGCACGCGCTGCACCATTCTGCGTTGGGTATGTCCTTGTCGGTGTGCAGGCAGACGAAGCAGATGCGGTGGTCGATCGGGGTTATGGTCTGGCGGGACGGGGTTCGGTTGCGCGCGGTGGGAGTGGGTTGCGGCACCGCAGCGGTGCTGTCGCTGCTTGGAGTCGCCATCGTGGGGCGGGTATCGAGGTCAAGAGGGGAGGTGGTTGAGCGCAGTGCGGCTAGAGTGTCCGATGCCGATTCAAGTTGTCACCAAGGCGGATCATTCGCTGAAGTCTCGCCTGCTCGCACGGTTCTGCAACTTGTTGGTCAGTGGTGCATCTCGGAAACACCCTTGGGAAACCTACTTAGGTATTTCCGCACGTTTTACCTGAGATTCTTGCCCTGTCGCCCGACCACTGGCGAACTGGGGTTGTTAAGCTGTTAATGCTGAATACTGCGGCGATGCGATTGACATCACAGCCCATGCCCCACTGTTCCTGCAATGAGCGGAGCTCAGCTCCACGAGTCGGATGACGCCGGTTTATTCAAGTTAGTTTATTGTGCATTGTACTTGTATTGTAACAGTACCGCAGCTTCACATTTTTTGGAATCTAAAACGAAACGAATACGCCGGCTGTATCAGTCCCAGACCGCGGTGCCCCACTTTCATCCGCAGCCCCTCAGATGGGCATGGAATCTGGCCGACATCTTCTGGTTGAAACGGCCCGCTAGGAACTCTCGGTGTGAAGTTCGGATTTTGGTTTCTGTAAGTTCCCTGCGCCGGATCAATAAACAGAAACAAAACCCATCGCGAGCACACAGTACCTTCTACAGGAACTTCAAAGTCGCGCAAAACGAGTCAGCATGGTATGTGCCCCCATCGCCAGAAGATGCTTGTCGGGACAACGTACACTGACCGACCGACCCCCCATTGCCCGCAACAACAGGCCACATCACCCAAGCAGCGCCTCGCGCTGGCCGTCTGCGACTTCCTCTCGTCGTCGCTGACCGACGGCACCCTCCAGGCCGAGGACAAGGACTCGATCGACATCGCCATCAACTGCATCGGCGAGGCCTTCGGCGTCGACCCCGCCGACAAGACCGCCGTGTCCCAGGCCGTCGGCGCCCAGAACCTCTTCCAGATCTACTCGGCCTACGAGAAGCTCAAAAACGTCACCAAGCCCCCCCCCCCCCCCCCCTCCCCGTCCACCTCCGCCCCACCCCCTTCCACCACCACCTCCACCCCAACCGCCGACCAAAAGAAGCAAGCCGAAGCACTCAAATCCAAAGGCAACACAGCCATGGCCCAAAAGGACTACGCCTCCGCCATCGACCTGTACACGCAGGCCCTGGCCCTGCACCCGGGCAACGCCATCTTCCTCTCGAACCGCGCGGCCGCCCACAGCGCGGCGCGCGACCACGAGGCCGCCAAGGCCGACGCCGAGGCCGCCGTCGCCGTCGACCCCGGGTACACCAAGGCCTGGAGCCGTCTGGGCCTGGCCCGCTTCGCCCTCGGCGACGCGAGGGGCGCCATGGAGGCCTACCAGATGGGTATTGAGCACGAGGGCAACGGCGGGAGCGAGGCTATGAAGAAGGGCTTTGAGACGGCTAGGCGGCGCGTCGAGGAGATTGCTGCCGATGAGGCGAGGGCGGCGGCGGCGGCTAACGGGGGGTCGACGACGCGGGATGTTGGTGGTGGTGGTGGTGCTGGCGGCGCGGGCGGGTCGCCGAGCCTTGCCGATTTGGCCGGTATGTTTGGCGGTGGTGGTCCCGGTGGTCCTGGTGGTGCCGGCGGTGGTGGTATGCCTGACTTTGGCTCCATCATGAACAACCCCATGTTTGCGTCCATGGCGCAGAACCTCATGAGCAACCCGGACCTGATGGCCAACCTGATGAACAACCCGCGCCTGCGCGACATGGCCGACTCCTTTGGGCGGGGTGGCGGTATGCCCGACATTGGCTCGCTCATGTCGGATCCCAATGTCGCTGAGATGTGAGTTTTGCTTTTCTAAGGAGGTAATGACCAGCTGGAATACTGATAAAGTCACAGGGCTCGAAACCTCATGGGCGGGGCTGGACGTGGTGGCCCCGGTGCCGGACCTGGACCTGGGAGCTGATAGCTGGTGTTCTTGGTCTCACTTACACATGATATATATCGGTTTTCAAGTCAACTAGCCATGTGGAAAGGTTTGACGCAGCTAGCGTTCTTCAAACCTGGACCACCGCTTGTTGTATTCCTGTGCTCCTCGCTGCGCCTGGTCATAAGCTGTCCCGCAACCTCTTAATGTCACGACAGTCACTGTTGCACGCCGAGCTGGCTGCTACCACGAAAGAAACCCATCGTCTGTGATATTTGCGAGGTCTAATCCACCAATATACATAGCCACAAATCAAACAGCCACCAAATCAACCTTCCATGAAAACTCCCGTTATTTGTTTTCACAACGCCTCAACCACCCACCCACCCACATCTAACCCACCCACCTCCGCGCACTCCTAAAGATCCTCAGCCACGGCCCAAACTCGCCCCACTGCTCAACCTCCTTCTGCGGCACATAGCTCGCCACATCCGCCATGATGGTCCGCTCCGGATGCGGCATCATGGCCAGCACCCGGCCGTCCCTGCTCTGGACACCCGCCACGCCCGCGGGGCTGCCGTTGGGGTTGTACGGGTACGCCTCGGTCACGTTGAGCCGGTTGTCGACATAGCGCAGCGGAATGCCGCCCGCCTCGGTCAGCGCGCGGAACGATTCCTCCGAGGCGAACTGGGCCCTGCCCTCGCCGTGCGAGACCACAATCGGCAGGCTCGAGCCGCTCATGCCGTTGAAAAAGACCGACGCCGGCCGGGCGGCCGTGGCCGTGGAAGAATCCTCCTCCTCGATCCTGACCATGCTGAAGCGCGCCTCGAACTGCGACGACGCGTTGCCGACAAAGGTCGGGAAGTGCTCGGCGCCGGGGATGAGCTCCTTGAGGCGCGACAGCATCTGGCAGCCGTTGCAGACGCCCAGGGCGAACGTGTCCTGGCGGGTGAAGAACCCTGCCAGCTCGGCGCGGGCCCTGTCGTGCAGCAGGATCGACTTGGCCCAGCCCTGGCCGGCGCCGAGCACGTCGCCGTACGAGAAGCCGCCGCAGGCGGCGAGGCCGACAAAGTCGGACAGCGAGCGGCCGGCGATCACGTCCGTCATGTGCACGTCGACGGCGTCGAAGCCCGCCGCGCGGAAGGCGAATGCCATCTCGGCGTAGCCGTTGACGCCCTGCTCGCGGAGGATGGCCACGCGCGGCATCCTGCCGAAGAAGCCCGTGATGGACGCCGTCAGCGGAGCGATGTTCTCCGACGGCGAGAAAGTGAGATTGAACGAGAGACCCGGGTCCTCGGAATCCAGCATGGCCGCGTACTCGGACTCGGCGCAGGCGGGGGTGTCTCGGAGCTTCTGCATCTCGTACGACGTCTTGCTCCACCATTGCTGCATCTCGGCTCGGTCGAGGGTGACGAACGGCGCGCCCTCGCCGTGCCGGATGGTGAGTGTTTGCTTGGATGCCGGCTGGACAACGCCAAACTTCCGAATCAAGCCAGCAGGAGGCCCGCACGTGGCGAAGCACCTCTTGAAATTAGTCTCGTCCGACGCGCGGACCTGGAAGACGGCACCCAGCTCTTCGTTGAAGAGGGCATCGACCATGTCGACCAGGCTTCCCGAGGCAGCGATGCCATCCATCATCAGGTCGACCCCGCAGCGGCCAGCAAACATCATTTCGGCGATAGTAGTGAGGAGGCCGCCATCTGACCTGTCGTGGTAGGCAAGGACGATACCACTCTCGTGAAGTTGAGCCAGCGCATCAAAGTAGTCCTTCAGGAGGTCCACGTCACGGACATCGGGTGCCTCATGGCCGATGGCGCCCAAGGACTGTGCCAGGGCAGAGCCACCCATAGCCTTGCGTCCCTGCGCCAGATCAACGTAGAGCAAGACAGACTCGCCCACCTCTTCGACCCGGCGAAGCTGGGGAGTCCACGTGCGGCGGACATCCTCAACCAGCGTAAACGCCGAGATGACCACCGACACGGGCGCCGTCACGCTCTTCTTGATCTCGCCGTCCTTCCACGACGACTTCATGGACGTGGAGTCCTTGCCGACAGGAATGCTGACACCCAACTGCGGGCACAGATCCATACCGATAGCCTCGACAGCTTCGTACAGTGCAGCTCCCTCGCCTGGATGGTTCACAGCCGCCATCCAGTTGGCCGAGAGCTTGACACGCCGCAAATCCCCGCGGTGATTACCGCCCTTGATATCGGCTGCCCCAAGATTGAGCAAACTCTCGGCGACAGCCATCCGGGCCGAGGCCGCGGGAGAAATGAGCGCAATGGTGGGCTTTTCACCCATCGCCATAGACTCGCCGGTCCTTGCGCCGCTGAGGTTGAACGACGCAGCTGTCACGGCGACATCGGCAACCGGTGTCTGCCAGGGCCCAACCATCTGATCCCGGGTGGTCAGACCGCCGACTGTGCGGTCGCCAATGGTGATCAAGAAGGACTTGGAGCCGACCGAAGGCATCCAGAAAACGCGCTGCACAGCCTGCTTGAAGAGGTCTGCATCGCCTAGCGACCCACCAACGGCGCCCTTCAGGCTGGCGATGGGGTCGAAAACAGGCCAGGCAGGCTGCTTGGAGCTGACAATGCGCTCCAGCTTCCGGCCCTTGGGAAAAAGGACGTCCATGGGAACATCGATGGGCCGTGGGAATTCATTTGACTCTTTGTCACTGAGAATCAGCTTGGAAACACCGTCCTTTTCCCGGGAGAGGACGGTTCCAACGTCCGAGAAGCCACAGCGCTCACGACCTGTTATTGTTAATAAGCAGCGTAATTAAGGACAGAGATTCAAACTTACGGCAAATGCTAGTAAACCTTTCCATTCCCTCACTGTTGACGAGAACGACATAGCGCTCCTGGGCTTCATTGCACCAGATCTGGAGCGGGCTCATACTCCGGTCAACGCTCTCGACGTGACGGAGCTCAAACCTGCCACCAAAGCCGGCATCCCGGACAAGCTCCGGCAGTGCATTCGAGAGACCGCCAGCGCCGACGTCATGGATCATGGCGATGGGATTGTGGTCACCCAAGGCCACGCAGGTGTTGATGACCATCTGCGCGCGGCGCTCCATCTCCGGGTTGCCGCGCTGGACGCTGTCAAAGTCCAGGTCGGCATTTCCCTCCCCGGAGGCGTTGCTCGACGCAGCGCCGCCGCCAAGACCGATCAGCATAGCAGGGCCGCCAAGAACAATGACGTGCGCGCCCTCGAGGACGTCTTCAGGGCGCTTGAGCGCATGCTTCTCCCTGACGGTGCCGACACCGCCGGCGATCATGATGGGCTTGTGGTAGCCGCGGAACTCTCCTTCGGCCTTTGTGTCGTCGGCCGTGAGGAGTGTGCGGAAGGCACCCGCGAGGCAGGGCCGGCCAAACTCGTTGTTAAAACGGGCGCTGCCGATGGGGGCCTCGAGCATGATGTCAAGACTGCTGGCGTAATGGGCCGGACGGCCAACGTCGATTTCCCAGGGAGCCCGGTGGTCCGGAATGAGCAGGTCCGACACCCAGAACCCGCACAGTCCAGCCTTGGGCATCGACCCCCTTCCGACGGCACCTTCATCACGGATTTCACCTCCAGATCCGGTGGCCGCTCCTGGAAAAGGGGCGATGGCGGTCGGGTGGTTGTGCGTTTCAACCTTGGCCAGCACATGGATAAGCTCCTTGTGCAGCTTCCAAGAACCAGTCGAGTAGTCGGGAGCCCAGAGGTTGGCGTGCTCGCCCTCCATGACGGCAGCGTTGTCGCTGTAGGCAGACACTGTGAAATCGGGCGTCGCTTTGTGGGTATTCCTAATCATCTCGAACAGGGACCTGTGCTTGGCCATGCCATCAATGGTCCAGTTGGCGTTGAACTGCTTGTGGCGGCAGTGCTCCGAGTTGACCTGGGCGAACATGAAGAGCTCGATATCATGGGGTGGGCGCCCCAGCTGGGTGAACTTTTCCACCAGGTATTCCACCTCGGACGGGTCCAGAGCCAGACCGCGGGCCTTGTTGTACTCGTTGAGAACCTGGGCTGGGTCCTTGCCGTAGGCAAAAATATCGACCACCTCGAGGGGCGCGGGCTGCCCCTCGGCAAACATGGCATTGAGACCGGGCTCGTCGGTCGAGAGTGTCTCGGTCATGCGGTCGTGGAGGATGTCTCGGAAGGGGATGTTCTTGTCATTGTATGGCTGTTCGAACTCGATGGTGATGACGCGACCGCGCTCGATTTGGCGGATGTGATGCCCGAAGCCGCAGACCTGGGCGATGCTGGTGGCTTTGGAGCTCCATGGCGAGATGTACCGCGGCGTCACGAACCATTTCCGACTGTAGCCAATGTGCGAGAGATGGGATCCGGCCAGCTCCGAGTCGGCCGGTAGGGGCAGCAATTGAGCGAGCTTTTGCTGCGCCGCACCGGCGTCGCCGTCGATATGAGCGTAGTAGACCCAGGATGCCCGCAAGTTCGAGACCTGGATGGGCGCGAGCTTGTTGATCTGGTCCTTGAGTTTCTGGGCCTCGGAGGCCGTGAAGCAGGAGTCGCCTGCGAGAGTGAGACACGACATGGCGACCGTACGCGACGACAGCCAGAATCGAGAATGGCGTTTTTTGAGGTTGGCTGGACTGACAGAGAGCCAACGCTCACCGGGCTGCCCGTGGCTTGTTGCGAGTCATCAAGCAGCGCAGCACTCGGACAGCGAGGGCCGGAAGGCGGGGGCGGGGTCTGAAATTTTATTCTTAGCGGGGAGACGCGGCTTGCGACGGAGGTCCATCCGCAACGCAGCTCGTACAGGAACGTTTTTTAGAGTGACAAGAGCAAAAGGACAAAAACAGAAGGTAGGTACCTTTTGGAAAAGATGAATGAAGACGAGTTATATGAGAGCAAGAGTAGGTAATCTCAAGAGAAATGGTTTTCGAAGAAAATGCTTCCATTGGATGGGAGGAACGACATACGCAGCAAATGCTCTTCATTTATAAAGAGATCGGGGTCGAATTTCTCGTCATACGCTACATACGCAAGATATCAGGGCTGCTGTTAAAGATCCTCAGCATCCGAGAGCAAGATAGACAGTTCCGCCGGCGACGGCGCTTCTCTGGGTGTCTCCTTGCCCTTGCGGAGGGTCGGCTCGCTCAACGGCCAACTGCTATAGCCAAAGTCTACGCTACAGGCGGCGAATGCCATCTGTTCGAGTCCTATTGTGGCTTGGATCGCATCGCACCTAACGCGTTGAAGTGCCTTGAACTGCTTCTTAGGACCGACTGACTTGGCGAGATAGCGTAGTACGTAGCCAAGTAGCCTAACCGTGGTGTGAGAAGTGCGCTTCTCAGTGGTTGTTGGGGTGTGGGTCCAATGCCCCATTTACCTCTGACACTGAACTCCCTCATTGCGAGAGCTCTTCCGGCTTTTCTTCTTCTTCTCCTCATTTACGATTAGCAGAATTGAGTAGTACTTGCAGCGCCCTTGTGCCTCGCATACGCATTGCTCATCTCTCACATACGGCTTCAACAGATCAAACAGCTATACTGGGCCATATCTGCCACCTGGGCCGCCACCAAAGTTAGGGTGTGTGGCAGCCAAAAATAAGTGGGGTTGTCCTGACCTTTGAAAGGCACAGCGGGGGTTGTGGGGCACTGCCCAGCCCGTCTGCCTTACCGAGCCGATCGGCACGGACCCGTGCTTGGCGCAGCTTTTCAATTTTCCCTTGACCATCCACACATGACCGCCCACCGAGTCCGGGCGAGGAGCACGACGGCACCGCGTCAATTGATCCTCCGACCTGCCCTCGCCGTCATCCAAGGCGCTTGCACCCAAGAAGCGCTCAATTGCTGGCGAGAAACCGGTCTGGAAAGGCCCGACCGTGACCCGAACGTCGAGGATTGGAACGGATGATTGGAACGGACCTACGAAGGGACAAACCACGAACATAATCGACGTTATCGAGCCTCAACCACCTCTCTCGTTCAACAAGCCGAACCGCCTCAAGCCGGCGCCATGTCGTTCTACCTCCCCTCCCTCCGAGGCCACGCCTCGCGGTTCCTGACCCGGCCAGCGACCCTCACTTCGACCCCCTTCTTCTCCCCGCCGACGACGGCAACAACAAGCACACAATGCCTCTTCGCACCATCAACCCGCGCGGTAGCCTTCTCAACAACCCCCTCCCCGCTCGCCCCGCCAAACGCTAAAAACAAAGGCACCGGCAAACCCGGCAAGCCAGGCGCCGGCGGCAAGCTCAAGCCCGGCAGCAAGCCGGCTAAGAAAAAGGGAAAAGGCAAGGGCAAGGGCGGCGAGGAGCAGATTGACCCGCGCTTCATCAACATGATGCGGCACCTGGCGGTGCTCTCGCCCAAGCGGATCCCGCCGCCGCTGCGCATGGGCCGCAACCGGCACCTGCGGCACTGGACGATCCACCGGGCGTGGCTCCTCTTCCGGCGGCGGGAGCGCGACGCGCGCGAGCGCAACCTCCAGCGCCAGTACCAGAGCATGCACGCCGCTATGGAGGAGCTGCGGCTGACGAGCGGGCCGGGCACGCGCGACGAGGGCTACCTGTACCGCGTCGCGACTGAGAAGAAGGGCGTCTACGGCTTGCACGGGGTGCCCATCGAGTACGCTCGGGCGCAGACCGAGACGCCCGCCAGGGTCGCTTGGAATCATGACTGGAAGCGGTGAGCGGGCGGATGAAGAGAGGGGGGTTATTGCTTCGTGGTGATGCGGATGGTAGGAGCAGGAAGGAAAGCGGCATGGCACCGGGGGCATGGTAGTGGAGCTGTATTTGGACAGACAATGGCTGCAATCGTCCTGTCTTGTAGAACTAGACTATCCTGTACAATAGTGGACGAGGGCACGGGTGACGCCGAGTTCCATCATGGCATTGGGAAAACGCTCGTGTGTTCGCACCCACGGGGCTGATACTCGGATATTGAATCAGAGCCCTTGAGCAAATTACAATCTTTTTCTACTTTCAACAGCCCTACGTCGCCGCTCGGAATTAGTAAAGGACCTTTGCATCGACAACCTGCTAAACCCGTCCAATCTCCTTGTAAGTTTTGATCCTGCCCCATGATCCTGACATTCCATCCATGGCAGCCCGCCATCCTAGCGAAAACCTGGCGTCGGCGGCCATCAGCTGTAGTAGAATGCAGAACTTAGAGGTCTATAGCATATAAATACAGCATAGATCATGACATGCTAAGCCCTCAATCAGTGTGAGCGTTCGACTGAGAAATAGTTAGATTGGCCTCCTCCCATTCTTTCACCATGGGTTTGTCGTGTCAACCGTCGTACCGTGGAATTTGGGATGCTTCGACCAGCCCCGGCAAAGGAGTAAATGGTAGAAATACCAGGGCGGTCCGCCGTCTAAGGGGCCTCGTAGTGCCCGGGTCGGGCACGGCCAACATATTAAATGGGTTGCCCGGTGTCTCTTTCGGGCGGCAGGGTTCGTCGGGCCCGTTAGATAAGCCCTTGCAGTTGTTCGTCTGCTTATAAGACCACGCAGCAGCCACCTCCTTCCGTCTTCTCAAACATGAGCAGCGAAGCTCTCGTGGCCGCTTCGAACACGTCGTCCACCCCCTCGCCGCTGAGACTCGAGCACTCGAGGTACTTGCGCGCGCCGATCTCCTTGGCGGCGTGCTCGCCTTCTGCCGGAGTAACAAATTTCTGTGACCGTTTCCGCATCTCTTCGATCGCCACGGGGTCGTCCCGCAGGTCCTTCTTCAAGCCGACGAGTATGATTGGTACGTCGGGGCATCGTTCTTGTGCTTCCACAACCCACTGTGAGCCATCTCTCGGTTAGTCAAACTGACCCCGATCCGCCTTCATCCGCCGCGTGTCAAGAAAGGGGTGGAAGCCTATGCAAAATGCGTCGCACAGCCGTTACACATGACGGCGGTGGCATTGCACACAGGGGCGACTTGCTCCATCCACGAGAAGGTCCTTGACCGGGCGTAGAAGGACAAGACAGTCCGCACGGGCGATAGTGGCACCCACCTTGTGTTTGACATTGTCCAGGGAATCTGGCGTGTCGACCGAGAACCCTATTAGGATGACATGCGCTTTTGAGTACGCTAGCGGCCGTAACCGCTCGTAGTCCTCCTGCCCGGCCGTGTCCCAGAGCGCCAGCTGGACCGATTTGCCATCTACTCGACAATCCGTCACGTAGTTCTCGAAGACGGTAGGTATCTGCGGGAGCTCGCCAGTCAGATCGGTGGGTCGTCGATATCGGGGACGGACTGGGGATGGGAGGAGAAGGACGAGAGTCAATGGCTTGCGGCAGTAGTTCTGGGCCTACTCACGTAATTCTGTGTGGTCGCATGTCAGCTCTGGTGATGCAGATGTTTGTGGGAGGTGATCTTCCCTGCCGGATGGTACTCACTGTTGGGAAGAAGCCAAGAGTAAAGACACTGAGCAGACTCGTCTTGCCGCAGGCGCCATCACCTATTATGACGAGTTTCCTGGACAGCCGGACATGTCAACGAGGCTGCGGTCGGTCGCAATGGGAGCAAGAACGTCGACGAGCGTCGCGCGAACGATCGAAGGAGGGGCTTCCAATTTCCCCCCCAAGCAAGACGACAACCGGGCAGCTTACCTGCGGATGACATTCTGGGCATTGCGATCATTTGCCATGGTCGGCAAACGGACAGGCGAGCGTGGATTCGCCCCCGAGCCTGTCGTCGTGCGCAGGAGCAATGGCAATCAATGCAAAAGAATGCCCGGGTCGCGTTGGGAGAAGTTAGAGAGATCCGGGGCGATGTTCGAGCTTTGAAGGACTCGGGAGGCAGCGAGTGTACTTGTACAGTGTGGATGGATGGCGGTCGACTGTGTCGCAGGACTTTGGCGGAGCTCTGTCCTACTCCGTGCCTTATTATGGAATTTTGTTGTTAGGAAAACCAGCGCAGACAATTGAAGGAACCAACGGAACTTTTTAAAGCTGGCATCCCGAGTTTTTTTTATTAAGGTCTATGCTAGAAGATCAGGTCCCTGCCAACCTGGAAGGTGCGCGGGTCCCATAATCGGCGCAATGACCGTAATGATCGTCCAGTAAGTACAATACATGTACCGGACAATCCGAGACCCTAGGTACCGTAACTAAACATGGACATTGTTGTATTGTACTAGTTAGTCCCTTGCGCAAGGCAACGAGAGCTCTTCAACAATGGCGGTCTCTTTGAGATCAAACTGGGCCAACGACGCTTCGGTTTGAGAGAATCATGAAGCAGGAGCTCTTCGTATCCCCCTGAGAGCCCCCGTCATCAAATCCCGGTGATGTTGAACAATGCGTCGTATCCATGGTGGGTCGACGGTCGCAAGGTGCTCAGCCGTGGCAGGGCAGGTCTGTCATGATGGTGCTCTGATAGGCCGCAGACAGTGCTGGACACTGGGCCAGGTGAGGCTGTGCATGAAACCGGCCCAAGCGATGAGTGGGTTCGGCCAGCTCTCCGTTTCCGACGGCTGGTGAGTTTCATCGTTGTCAGGATGGAATGCTGCAGCGAAAGTCGGACTTTGACTGTGGTACGCTGTATGCCAGCTGCCCGCGTCACCAGAGTAGGCGAGACGACGAAATGGTTGCATGAGGCCCAAGGTTTGATCAGCGGCAGCCGTCCCCAAGCTGGTAACTCTGTCTACCTTGGAGAGCGACCTTGACCACGGATGCAGATACGACGAACTCGTTAATAAGGTAGCGGGATGACCGGAGCCTAGTGAAGTACTAGTCATAGTTATTAGTCAATGGCGAGCCTGTGAACGCTCAATATATGCTCATCGTTGGCAGCCCAGGTTGCCGGATCTGTTGGCCGAGATAGTTACAAACGGGCGGACCTGCTCGTTACCTTGACCGGGCGCAGTCAATTCGGAATCGGGCACAAGCGGGAACAGCCCAGGCTCGCGACCCGGCAGTTGGCATTGAGATGAAAACTCAGAGATCTTCAGTTGATTCGGAATGAATAATGATATGGCAGTGGAATTGGCGTGCCCTGCCACCGGTTCCGGCCTGGGTTTGGTCGGCGAAAAAATGCATTCGGCATCGGCGTCTATTGCACAGAATTAAGTCCTGGTCGGGGTTGACGACAGAGGAAGGCACTTTTTGGATGTGGCTTTTGTCATGAAGGAGAGAGATGGTTTAATTCCAGGTTGTCTTTGCAGCGCATGTAGACGTGTGACTGTGTGGCTTTGGACGCCTGGATGCTGAAGATGTGGACGGAGTTCGATCAGTTGAGAAACCATGAGACCTGAACAGGCCGAGAGCGGAAGTTTGAAAGCAGCCAGATACCTTCGGTAAGCCAAGGTCGAGAACGTCACGTGCTTGACAGCGTGACTGGACCAATGGGCTCCGTTTACTGGGGCAGAACGCTGCACGGAGTGCACGCCTGCAAGTGGTTCCGGGACCACAAACCGAAGTAGCACCCTGGCTCATCAGAACAACCACCTCGACCGACGGGAAGCTTTGAAAGCCACCACCACCAACCCCGTCGACTGCGCACCAGACCGGCCACGTCCCCAGCGACTCGACAACTTCGCCAACCGGCCGACAGATCCCCCGCGCACTCTTTTCCCCTGCTCGCTGGCCCAGGACTCTTGAACCGGCGGACTCTTGTGAGTTTCCATTGCGTGACCCCTCTGCCAATTACCCTCAAGCCCGCCAACCTTGCTGTCCCGGTCCCATCTTCTTCTTTGGGCTCCGACTTGCCCTTGTTGATTAACGCAGCAATGGAACCCCCTTTCGCTGCCGGCTTTTTACCGAACTCATGCGCTGCCTTTCCCGGCCCCGACATCCTCCCCTCCCTTCCATCCTGTCCTTGCGCCTCGTGCTCTCCCCACTTCCCCTCGCCCTGCACTACCGTGGTCGACTTGGAAACATTGCCTCAAACCCTTACTACGGCACCCAGCTTACTTTCTGCCCGTTCTCTAGTCTCCATCCGGCTCTCCTGAGCTGCAGCGACTCCGTGCAGCCGCGATTCATGCTCTCACCATCCGGCCCCTCCTCCGAGTCGCAGTACACGAACGAAGATGAAGGGCAACCGTAACGCGCCTCCGCCGCCATCCGGCAGCATTCCTCCATCTCCCACGGCCAAGGGCACGGCAAAATACACAAACAAGGACGGATCCAAGTTCATTACAGTCCCCAAAATGAGCACCCCCGTCGATTCCGCCCAGCCATCTCCGACCACCGCGTCCTCTCCGGCCGCCGCCGCCGCCGCGCCCTTCACTCCTGAAGCCGAGTCCGCTCAGCCAGTGAACCGGAAGAAGCAGAAGCGGCGTGCGAAGGCTGCGGCGAAGGCGGCCGCCGAGCAAGCTCAGACCAACCAGTCGGTCCACGGCATTCCGAGCCCGCCTCGTACCAATGACCAGCAGTCGGCCGACGCCGACCCAGAGGACGATGAAGAAGATCATATTCCTGGCCAGGGATTCCCGAACCACTCGCCCTACCGGAATGGGGGTTCACAGGACATGTCCGGGAAGACGAAGAAGTCGAAAAAGAAAAAGAAAAAGAGTGCTGCAGCACCGGGCGCCGACGAGCCTCCCAATAGCAACCAGTACTCCCAGCGCGCTCAAGGTCAATCCCCTGCCGCCGCCCCCGCACCTCCGCCACCGCCGCCCCCGCCCTCGCAGCGCGAACGCGTCGGCATGTCGAGGGAAAAGATATGGAACACGAACTCGCAAGAGGAGCGCGAGCGGATCAAGGAGTTTTGGCTGGGGTTGAGCGAGACCGAGCGCAAATCCCTCGTCAAGGTCGAGAAAGACGCTGTTCTTAAGAAGATGAAGGAGCAGCAGAAGCACACGTGCAGTTGCACCGTGTGTGGGAGGAAGCGAACCGCCATCGAGGAGGAGCTCGAGGGCCTATACGATGCCTATTATGAGGAGCTGGAGCAGTATGCCAACCACCCAACCCAGGGCGAGGGGCCTCCGATGCTGCGGCCCCGGAGGTCGTTCGGCTCCATGGGCGGCATGAGGCCGCGCGGCCTTCACTCCCGCTTCTCCAACCACCAGCCGTCCCACGGGCGCATTATGGACCCCGTGGCGGATTACGAAGAGGACGAGGCCGAACTGGAGGATGAGGGTGAGGCCGAGGACGAGGCCGAGGAGGCCTATAGTGAGGATGAGGTGGAAGACGACATGTACAGCGAAGACGAGCAAGAGCCCTCGGAAGAACTGCACCGATCCGACTACGCGGCCGACTTTTTCAGTTTCGGGAACAGCCTAACTGTGCAGGGTAGGGACAGACTTCCCATCCTCCCATCATTCTTACAGAGTTATCCCTTTTCGGGGGCTGGCAATAACGCTTATGGCTCATCTTCTCTAGGCGGCATCTTGACGGTGGCCGACGACTTGCTCAAGAATGACGGCAAGAAGTTCATCGAAATGATGGAGCAGCTCGCAGAGCGCCGCATGGCCCGGGAAGAAGATGCCAGGGGGCAGTTCGAGCGGGGCTACGACCATACCAATGGGGACCGCTACGGCCATAACCATCCTCCACCGCCCGACGACGAAGAGTTTGAGGACGAGGAGGAAGAGTATGATGAGGACGAGGAGGAGGAATACGACAGCCAGGAAGAAGAAGAGGTACGGGATTCATTCTGTTTTTACATCGCTCTCGCCCGGGAGCCCCTTTGTCGCTAATACCTGCAACAGGACACCATGACGGAAGAGCAGCGCATGGAGGAGGGAAGAAGGATGTTCCAAATCTTTGCCGCCCGCATGTTCGAGCAAAGGGTCCTCACAGCCTACCGAGAAAAGGTCGCGAAGGAGCGCCAGGCCAAACTCCTCGAGGAGCTCGAGGCCGAAAACCAGCAAGACGCGCAGCGCAAGGCAAAGAAAGCCAAGGAAGCGCAGAAACGAAAGGAAAAAGCTGCCAAGAAGAAGGAGGCCCAGGCCGAAGAAAAGGCTCGTAGGGAGGCCGAAAAGGCAGCCCAAGAAGCGGCTCGCCGAGCCGAGGAAGCCCGCAAGGTGGAAGAGCAGCGACTCAAGGCCGAGGAGAAGCGGAAGAAGAGGGAAGCCCAGCGCAAAACTGAGGAGGAGGAGCGCCAACGCAAGGAAGCAGAGCGCCTACGCAAGGTCCAAGAGCGGGAAGAAGCCGAGCGGAAGGCTCGTGAGGCCAGGGAACGCGAGAAAAAGGCTCGCGAGGAGGCTCGCCTCAAGGAGAAAGAAGTTCGAGAGCGAAAAGAACGGGAAGCACGTGAAAGGAAAGAGCGCCAAGAGCGTGACCGCCGAGAGAAGGAGGCTAATCGGGCGAGAGCGGCGCGGGAGGCTCAGGAGGCCAGGGAGGCAAAGGAGGGAAAGGATGCCAAGGAGAAGCGGAAAAAGGAGGACAAGGCCGCCCAGCCGGTTCCTGTACCCGTCACTCTTCCAAGGCGAGCCCCCGCCCAGCAACCACCCGCACCCGTCGTCGCCCCGGTGCCAGCGCTCCCTCAGCAGAACTCGACATCTTTCGCCTCGCCCCAAATCCCCGTGGCGACTCCAGCGTTTTCGAAAGCTCCGACTCCAATGCGTGCGCGCCAGCCATCACAACAAGAGAGCTCCGCAGTTTCTTCAGGGGCGGCATCAACCTCTGGCTCTGCGCCCAGCCAGAACCCATCTCCTCACCCCATCACACCGGTACACGCGAGCCCTGGGCCCATAGCACCTCCAAGCATGGGCGGGGCTACAGGAAACAGCTCGCAGACTGGCAACCATCCCCCGTCGTACACGGCGTCCCCAATTGGTGTCCCGCCCAAATCAACGCCTCTGCAGCACGGCCCTTTTGGCGTTCCCTCTATGGGTGGCGCCATGTCGTTTCCGCCGGGTCTGCCTCAGATGCCTCCTGGGTTTGGCAACCCTCCGCTCCGTGATCCCTTGTTCCATCCCCTGCCTGGGTTCAGGCCGGCGCCAGGCATGATGCCCATGCCGCCTGGATTTGGCGGGTCGGTTGGAAATCGAGGGTTCCCCATGCACCCTCCGCCAGGGTTCCACGGATTAGACTCTCCGACGCCCAGTATGGCCCAGGTGATGAGTCCTGTCGCGCAGAAGGAAAGCCCGTCGCCTCACTCCCGTCAGGACTCAGCGACCTTTGATGCCGGCGCGTCACAGCCCACCAGCCGACCCACGCCGATAGGACGCCCAGCTAGCGTGGTTCAAGGCCTACGACCCTCGAGCGAATCGCCTCTGGGTGGGCTGCCGAAGCCAGAGCCCAAGGAACACCTGGGGAGCCGTGCTCTGCTGGACGACTTGGATGATGGCCTCCTAGAATTCTCTGGCCGTATGTCTAGGAATGCTTCAGCACCCGGGCCCCGGCCGATACCTGGATTTCCAATGCCCCCGTTCGGAATGGATCCCTTATTTTCGCATAACCCCTGGGCACCCCCAGGCCCGATGCAGCTACAACCAAACCCATTCAATTCCCTTCCGCCACCTGGGTTCGGCCACAGCCCACTGAGCATCCACGGCCCGATGGGCATGCCCTGGGGCAATCCAGGGGCGTCAGGGTCGACATTTGGCGGACAGGGCGTTGCCGACAGGCCCACCGTCCCTCGAACGGTGGCCGTGCGGAAGATGCTCCGTCGCGCGTACGAGGATCTCGCCGATGCCGAAAGCAAAAAGGCCGAGGGCGGCAAGCTTGCCGAAGACGGCGGCGGCGACAGCCTGTTCATCCCGCTGGCCAGGCTCAAGACGCAGGTCGAGATGCTCAACCACGGCCAGGCCGTGCACGAGATGGAGCTGCTCGTCATCTGCGAGACCGAGGGCAACGAGAACAACGGCGGCGGCAGCTTCGACGTGCGCGAGGACGGCAAGGGGACCAAGTCGATCCGGTTCGTCGCGGGTGACGACCGGCCGACGCCGCAGCCGGTCCAGAAGGCCGTCGGCTACCACCACCACCCGGGCAGTCCCGTCGGCAGCAGCCAACCGGCGCAGTCTAGAGCGGCGGCTGCTGCTGGGTATTCTCAGGGGAGTCCGATCGGTGGTAGCCGCTAGGACTGGCCGCCGACGGTCTTTGAGACGGCAGCGCCCTTTAAGTTTGAAGAATGGAGGGCGCTCTAGCTTCGCGTCCTGGTTAGTTTTCAGGAACACGACACGGAGTCGGCTTGATGAAGCCCCTTTTGTCCTTTTATGATGCGGGGACCGCGCGGCGCGTGTGCCGGGGGAATGGTTTAAAGTCCACACCAGAGGAAAGAGCTACACCAAGAGAGATGCCATGGTTATGGTATATCCTTCAAGAAGATAGCCACTAGGAGTTCAGCGGGGGTGGCCCATTGTGTTGTTGTACAGTAGATGTTTGATGCAGCGAACGAAAGCGGTGCATTGAGTGCAGCATCGGCTGCCTCGGCTCAACAAAGTTGGAATGCATGCAGGCTGTGACTGTGCCGATATGTATTCGTTAGAGTGCTGATCTCTCAGTCACATTTCGGGCTGCGGAATCGTCACTGCGTACGATGGTGGTGTGTGGAGAAGCTATAACATGCCTCGAAATGGGATGACGAGAAAACCCTTGCCATACAAACACCGACGCTTGTCCAAGCGAGCTATGGATTGCCAAACATGAAATATCAAAACAATAGCCCATCTTCGCAGATATTCTGACCGGTTCGCAGTGTCCCTCTCCGATCCTTTCCCACCCCTGGCACAACCACCGGACCAGAAACCACCTTAGCAGCGGCGTCTAAACCAAGAGGCAAACTTCCCTCTAAGGGATTGTCACATCCCACCTCTCTCAGCAGCCCCTCGACCCCCTCAGCAGACAACAAGAATCAGCCCCCGGACCGCTCACCTCAACGGATGCCCGTCATGAGCGGCATCCGCAAACGGATTCGCGGCACCATAGCCCTGCGGCATGGGCGGCATGGGCGGGGGGTAGTGCTGCTGCGGGCCCCCCGACGCACCGCCGTCGGCCTGATGATACATGAGCGGCTGGCTGGCCTCGGCAGCACCACCACCAGCACCAGTACCGCCCGTGACGGACGCGCCGGGCCGCTTGGCGGCGACGGTGGCCGACGTCTTGGCCTCCTTTGCGATGCGTGCGGCCTCGGCGGCGCGCTCGATGCGGCGGTGCTCGCGGCGCTCGCGGCAGCACATGAAGCAGACGGCGACGACGGATAGCACGATGGCGGACGCGAAGACGATGGCGATGATGGTGCCCTCGATGCCGAGCGACGACTGCTTGTACATGCACGACGGGTTGCCGTTGGGGTCCGACTGGCAGATGAGCCCGTCGCGGCACTTGGGCGTCGTGGTGGCGGTCGGGAAACACGAGAGGCTGCTGCCCGCGTCGGCGCCCGTTGTCTGCGTCGGGCAGACGGTGATCTCGGTCGGGGAGTCGGTGAAGCAGGGCGAGGGGGAGGATTCGTTGTCGTTGAAGGTGGTTGTGGCGGGCGCCGCGGCGGCGTCCGTGGTGGTTTCCTGTCGGGCGTCGAGCGGCATGGCCCGGACGGCTCCCGCTGGGAGGGGGTTGCGGATGGCGAGAATGGGTTCGTTGGCCGCGCCGGCGAGAGGGGACGCGTCGTTATGGCGGCGGCCGCGGCGGAGGTCGGCCGAGGCGGCATCGCACCGCCTTAGCGCCCAGTAGGCCTCGACCCGAGCCTCTTCGGGGGTGCAACCGGCTGAGACGAAGCAGCGCTCAAGCTCCGGGGAGACGGCCTCGGGCTGGGTCGGGGCTGGAAGGTTGGAGAAGCAGTAGTTGATGGAGCCCTTGTCGCCGCAAGACGCGGCGACTGCCAGTTCTCGGCTGCGGGTGGTGAGGCATTCCAGGCGGTTGGCGGATGCCAGGGTTGCCGAAGCAAGGAAAACCGAGGCAAGGACCGTGTCGCGCATTTTGAATGATCTTCCCCAATTTGACACGACCGACTTCGTATGCAACTGGCCTGTTTGCGTGGTCCCAACGCTCCACAGATCGACGGGGTGCAGCCTCGGACGAGAGGTGCCTTGTAGCACAGAGGGGCTCGTCGAAGTGTGCTGCGCGTTTGTTGCTGCTGTAGAAAATGGGGTTCCTTAGCACGGCGCTGGGTCCACGGCAGTCAGCAGTGTGGTCCAGCAGTCACACTGCTGGGAGTTTGCAAGAGCAATGTGGACCGCGTGGATTAGTTGAGCGTCGAGTCGTCTTCACAGGCAGAGATGCAAAGTGAAGGAGAAGGGAGAAAGCGGTCTGCTTTTCAATTTGCAGGGGCCTCCTTCCTTTTTTTCGTCTGGCTTTCACCCCCGAAAGTGTCGCCCAGCCTTCGCTCAGCCCAAGCCCCTGGGAAGCGGGGCCGACGGAGTGGTCGCACAGGGGACTGGAAAGGAGAGACAGCATGGGGGCTGTGGCACTCTCCAACTGTGGGTGAGGCTGCGGTTTCGCGATGGCGCTTCGAATCGTGAGCCCAGGCTCCAGGGTCCAAAGCAGGGGCTTGCCAAATCAGCTAGAGTCTCGGCAAAAGCGGCTGTCCGGCCCACTTCGGATTTTCTCGCCAATAAGAATTGTGCCCGTGAGAAGTTGTGAGCGACCCCTGCTTCCAAGGTGGGCCTTCATTGCGATGCACTGGCCATCCTGTGGCAGCTGCTGGCCATCAGACTGCATGCTCGCCGCTTCCGATTTACGATGGGCGAGCCCAACCTTACGAACGGTGATGCGGGAGAGTGGAAATGTCAATAAACTCTGGAAGAGACGTTCAGACTGTCTCAAAGCCCGTCAAGCAGCTCATAGAAGTACCTACGGATACCACATCTACCTATAATTGGCAACCAGAAAGGTGCTGTGGTATCCGTAAGATGGAAATCTCTTGACGCTGCGCCTTGCACCTACTTCCCGAATCTGGCCTAGCGCAAGAGATGGGAATACTGCGCTGCCCAAGACGGCACAGCCCGACCGGACAGCAAGGAGCTGCAGTGAGAATGAATTGTGTCTTCCAGCGCGGCTTGTCGATGTTGAGTAAGGTTCCCATCAAAGACTCAGAATGCTGGACACAGTCAGGAAACGGCACCTCGGCCAACGTCAACGAGACCACGCTCCAAAACATCGGGGAACCCTCACCGCCTGGTGTCTTGCTCTCTTCGGCACTGTGTCCGGTGCTCATCAGTGCAGCCTACTGTCTTCGTTCTTACCACTCGGATCTCATTAACGATCCTCTGCATCTCGGAGGGCTGTGCGATACGCCACGATCTACTGAAGCGACAAGACTGCTCAATGCTGAATTGGATTAGTAATTCCTACTCAGTTGGCTGTACAGGTTCAGTCGACCATTCAATCCGTACAGAGCACCATGTTTGCCCTTTCGGAATCTGCCGAAACACCAAGACCTCCGCTCTCCACCAAGACGGCGATAACGGACAACCTCCAACTGAAGCAGGCATGCACGCCCTAATGGATTACTGGCCGCTGTTTGATAACAACGGGCTCGATTTATTCCGTGTTTTGTAATGGGTTCATCTCAACTATCAGGCTACTAAACAGGACAGACCACACTCGTACGCAAGTGCGAGGAGCCTTCCAACTCCGAACAGCCCATGAGAAATTGACCCATCACTGGCAGGTCGCCATCGGTGGCAAGGGGCACAAGATCCTCACCCTCTTCAACGTCCTCCTCGCCCTCCTCGCCCTCCTCCCCCATCAGCAATGACGAAGACTGGGCCCCCCGCAATATTTCCCGCTTCCGCCCGAGGGCATCATCGGCATGGGGATCCCCATTATTCCTCACGTCTCGCCCCTTTAAATTCTTCCTTCTTCTCTCACAAACACAATATCTCCGCCCCCATCCCATATTCATCCGCTCCCACAGCGCCCAGTACTTCCCCTTCGTTAACCCTTCGTCTACCTCCGCAAGCAGTCAGGCTGGAGCCAAGCGGTCGTCAAGCCGAAGTGCCATCCCCCGCTCCCGCCGTCGCGGGCGAAGGTTCGCTGGCGGGCGGGTGTTGTGGCTGACTGGCTGGCATCGCTTCGACGCCTTTGGCCCCTCCCTACTTCTTCTTTTTCGACGTCTTCTTCTCTTTCGCCTGCTTCTTTTTCTCCCTGGCTTTTCTTTCCTCTTCAAGAGCCTTGCTTCTGGCTCTTTCTTGGCGCTTTGCTGCCTCGTTGCAGCCCACGCTATAAGAAAAATGGTGGTTAGCCAGACTGTCATGCCGATGGCGAGATGGGTGATGGAAGAGGCGGCCAAGTGGACGGGGAGTGGGGAGGGAAGGAGGGGGTATTGTGGTGGAGAAACCTGGTTGTCGCAGGGTCTCTGGGAAGGGGTTTCTCCCGACCGTTGGTTCTCCGGCTGACCCTGACCGTTATTCTCCGGGCCCGGTTGGCTACGCACGAAAGCGACGCTCTCCTCTGAAGGGGCACTAGAGGAATCAGGATCAGGCCAGGGTGAGCCAGGGATTCCGACTTTAACAGTGTCGCTGGGCCTTTTCCTTGGAAGAGGTTGCAACCGGTAAACGCTGAAGACAGTGACTTACCATGGAGAGTACGGAGTGTGGTAGGATCCGTGTACCTGACAGCAAACCATGTGGCCGCGTGCGAAGCAGCGAGGCTTGGCAATGGCACCGCAAGCTGGGCTGTTAAATGGGTTGAACCATCCGGTCAGCTAAGGTTGTTTTTAGCAGCCATGGGGCTCGCCGTCGTCGAGTTACCAGTGATGCTGGGGGGTTCTTTTCCCGGCCGGCATTGTGCTTGAGTGCGAGAGAAATCGGGAGGAAATCTGATGGGATGTCAGCACCAGGTACGATATTACTCTCGATTAACTCTGATGCTTACTCTTGAGGAATTGTCGACTGGTTTGAAGTCGGCGGGAAGAAGCGCAGGACAGAAAAATCGGCTCGCTGTCTTTGTGGTCGATCTCGTTGGAAGTTGACTTCAGTGGGCCCTGGTCGGTCGATGTTTTGGCAGCCTCGAGAGGTATTGGGCACTCTCACGAGGATGTTTACCTGTGTTGAGTGTTTGGACGAAAGCAACAGAGCCGTGTAGTGCTAGAGCTTGAAAAGCTGCCCTTGCGATGCACGCACACGGTCCCCGAGCAACTCTGTGGGCTAGGCTGTTGACGTGTATATCGGACAAGAGACTGGCGTCGATGCCTCGATTCGCATCTCTCCTGACCAAAAGACGCAGCCATTTTAATGTGATGGAAATCCTGCAACAAGCCGGGCTTCACGCATCAACCCGCATGATGCTGCTTGCAACCGCCGAAGTCGTGGATGTGAGCTGCGCTCGGGCATTGGGCTGCTACGTGGAGTAGTTTCCACCTTGATGAACACTTAGGCTTCATCGCCTTGAAATATTGTAACTTGGACTGTGAGCTGACTTGTCTGTGTGTGTGCTTGAGCGTCTGTCACATTAGTACGGCTCAGGAGATGCAAGACTGGGTATAGTCACTAAAATCACGTTTCGTTATATAAGCAGCGCTACCAGACATCAACGATAATGGCAGTTTTAAATCGCTTTGCAATTTGTTTTCAAGTAGGGAGGCAGAGACGATGAGCAACTGTTCTGGGGATAGAACAAGTCCAGTGTTGTCGCAAGCCCAAGAGACAGTCAGTCCTGGAAGCTGGGACGCAATTTGTAAACGTGAAAAGGTTCAAAGCGCTAAACTGGGGTCTCATCCAACGGATCTGATTTCCAAAGAAGCAAAGTCCAGGTCTACTAATAGAGCCGGTATTCCATCTCAGTCACTACCTATTTGTTGAGGAAGAGCCTCTGAGTCATGATGAACACTATACAGCTGATATGTCATTAGGAGTTCAAACTTAGGTGTTGAAGAACCTTGCCCAAAGTCAATCAAGAGGAGTATCATTCAAACTACCCCATATAATCATACTCGGTGACCAGACCCAGCGAAGAGTGGAGGGCACATATGACGTGCCAAACCGAGAGGAATACCTTTTGGTTGGAGTAGGAAGCCAGGTGCTTTATACTCAGTTGGCGAGAATTAAATGTTCAGGTATTAAGGTACTTTGACCAGAGTAAAATCAGAAGCCCCATTGATATGTAATCATCACTGCTACCATGCATGACAAGTACCTGGTAGGTTAATATGAAACCTGATTCGAATAACATCCGTCTCCAATTTCAAGGTCCTTCGCGCTGACGACTTACACGTGTTTCTGCAAGCAAACAACTCGGTGTGCCCTTGGAAACCTCATGTCATCCAGGCAGTCGGCCTGCAAAGATCCATAGGACTCTACTTGGAGAACGAATACCTGAAGCATGACGGAGAACCTTTGGAAGTTGGGATTTAGCAAACTTTAGCATACTAAGATACGCATAGTTACTACACAATGACATTGTAGACCAGAAACCAGTCGAGTACCCATTGATATGATCATCAAAGTACCTAGCTGCTTCCAATGGCGTTGTGTGAGCTCGGGGTCCTAATGGAGGTCACAGCCTCCGAGACCTTTCTCCAAAACCATCATTGTCTTCGGAGCAGTTCTTCCAACAAGCCTGAGGTTCCAGGTTTGTGGAAGGTTTCCTTGTGATAGAGACAGGACTTCCCCTATGCTGCTAGTCAAACTTTCTTGGGTGCTTCTCTCTGACAAGGTAGGTACCAATTGCGGGGGTGGAAGTTGGACGGTAGAGGTCGCACAAACGGCTACGTTCGGGTATCACGGTGCAGTCTTGAAAGCGGTCGCGTGGCTGTGCTACGGCATGGATGTGGTACGTCATCGCTTGCACCTGCAGCCAGAACCTCTACTACCTGGCAGCTTTAAATACACCTTCAAGCACCACAAGTCTTCTCATGCGCAAGCTTCATTCGCATTTCAACCACCCATTACGCTTCTCCAGCAGACCACAACAGATCCCCAACATACAACAGCTCGACCTCGGCAGCACGAGTCCAAGATGCCTCTCGTCGTTCCCGGAGTGACCGCCGACAACATGGGCGACGACAAAACACAGCAGTGGATGAACAAGCTTGTCGGCAAGAAGATATCAGAGGAGCCTTCTTCCGAGACGGTAAGCCAGGCCTCTCGTTCTCCTCTACTGCAAGGCCGTTTCTGACCATCTCTGCCAGACCTTCTGCAAGACTGAGCTTCCCCAAGAGTCGCGTGTTATCGAACCGGGAATGATGGTCACCAAGGACTTCAAGCCCGACAGGCTCAACGTCCACGTCAACGATGACGGGACCGTTTCGCATGTGACACACGGTTGAGAGTGAGGAAGGCAGTGGGAGTGCGGGGCATTGGAGAGGAGGAAGAACCGTCTGCAGCAGTTACCTGTGCAATAGACTTCTGATACCCTGACTTGCCCGAGAATTTCAATCGCGAACACTTGATCATCCAAGTCATCCGTTTGATATGCTGTGGCCCTGAACTGAACGGGCCATCAACAACATTCTGGTGACGACATGTGGCTGGTGGTCGTCCTGGTCAAAGAAAAGAGCCCCGCCAAAAGCTTGGCACTAGCTAACCCCTCTGCCCCTCCACTGCATCACAATCAACAATCGCGGGGCAATCCAAGCAACACCCGAAGAGAGCAATCAAGACGCAGCGGGCAAAACCAAACCTCCCAACAAGAAGCAGACCAAAGTATACGATTAAACCCAGGAGCAGCTCTCTGCCCACCTCAAACATCCAAGATGTTCAAGAAAGAGTAACAGCCCCCCTCAATCCCACCCCTCCTCCCATATATATCACATCCCAAGCAACGCATCGCTAACCCGCAACAACCAGCCTCCACGGCTCGCCCAAACAAAAACTCAAATCCTCCATCCAGCGCTCCATCCGCCAGTCGATCCTGACCACCTACCCGCTGCTGACGCCGCACATCGACGAGATCCTGCCCAAGAAGTCGTCGCTCGAGCAGGTCAAGCTGCCCGACCGCGTGGCGCTCTACGTGATCGATGGCCGCCCCGTCGTCTACCAGCAGGACAACAGCGGGCCCTTGCTGCCGCACCTGCGGCTCGTCCACCGGTTCCCGCACTGCTTCCCCGCGGTGCGCATCGACCGCGGCGCCATCCGCTTCGTCCTGAGCGGCGCCACGCTCATGGCGCCCGGGCTGACGAGCAAGGGCGGGCGGCTGCCGATTCCGGTGGATCGGGATGCTCAGGCGGCGGCTGCTGCTGCTGGTGGCGGTAGTGATAAGGAGAAGGAGGAGGTGGCTGCTGCGAAGGGGGAGGGGGAAGAAGATAATGACGACGAGGAGGAGGAGGACGGGGTGAAAGTGCCGAATGAGGGTGCGGACGAGGAGGGGCATTGGAGCAGGGAGCTCGAGAAGGGGGAGCCGGTCGTGGTCCTGGCCGAGGGCAAGGAGGAGGCTTGCGCGGTGGGGTTGCTGGTCATGGGGACTAAGGAGATCAAGGACAAGGGGAAGGGGCCGGTCATGGAGGAGGCGCATTTTCTGGGCGATGGTCTTTGGCGGCTGAGCGTTGAGTAGGGAGTTCTTGGGCTTTGGAGTTTAGAGTCTGTAAACTTAAGAACGCTTCCCCGTCAACCGAACAGTTGGAGTCTCACATACCCGGATGGACAGGCTCGTTGAGAGCCGGCCATAACGACGTGACCACGGCACGTCTGATTCTCAACCCATGGCTTCCGACACTATGTTGAGTCTCGACGTTCAAGGCGCCCCAGCAAGCATCACTCCCCTAGCATAGTACTCTGAGAAACAAGATGCGGCTGCCAGGAGTCCCAAAAACGAAACGAAAAGTTGGATCGCGCAAAGCAGACAATTTTGCAAAGGCAAGGGTTAGGGCTCAGTGCCCGTGTGCTCATGACACCCCTGCATGATGACGCTCGATAGGGCCACGCTAGGCGCCCAAGCTCCGGGCGCCAAGGCACCCGGCCCCTCCTTTCCGCCTGCTCCCACCCGACCACAACCATCTATCGTCACGCTTGACTGCCAACTACACCCAATCGCCCTGACAGGTAGTATCCATCTCGCTTTCCCGTTTCCTCAACGCCTGCGTGGATCATCGGTCGCGACGACAGAGGATTGCAACCATGGCTGCGAGGAGCGTTTCGGTGCTCAAGTTTGTCGGCACCGTGTCGCTCGGTGTCCTGACGGTACGTCCCTGCGGTCTGGGTGCAGTTGTTCCCCGCGCTTCCTGGTTTCCACTGTCACTGCATGATGCTTGTTTCATCTCCCACAACACACCTCGACAGAAAAATGAACTAACCAATCCCGCCCAGGGCGTCTCCTATACGCTCTCCTCCCTCACCATCCCCGCGCTCCTGACCCTCCCCTCGGCCAGCACCGCCGCCCGCGCCTTCGAAGCCCTGGCCGCCACGGCGGCGCGCCACCTGCGCTCGCTCGCCGCCGTCTCCTCCTCGGCCTTTGCCCTCGCCTACGTCCTCTCCCCGCGCCCGCTCCGCCACCCCTACCTGCTCTACGCCTCGGCCCTCGTCCTCGGCTCGCAGCTCGCCGCCTCCGATCTCGTCGCCCCGTACCTCCTCGCCCTCGGCCCGGCGCGTCCTTCTCCGGCGTCACCTGCCGCCACGACTGCCAGCTCTGACAAGCAAAAAGAGAGGGAGAGGCGCGCCGCCGCCGCCGCGGCCAGGGCGAGGATGGAGGCCAGCTACGAGGTGCTGGGCGCCGCCGGCATCGGGTCGGATGCGCACAGCGAGGGCAGCGCTGCTGGGGAGGAGATGGAGGGCAGCGAGGACACTGCTGCTGATGTGAATGGCGAGGAGGTGAGGGCGGAGGTCGAGGCTTTCCTCAAGAAGCAGATTGTCCGGGGCTCGCTGGCTGGGCTGGGGTTCCTGCTCTCGATTGTGGGGATCTGGGGGGATGGTGTGCCGGCGGTTATTGGTGAGGCGGTGATCATTGAGGTCTAGGTGGAATTTTGGATGGGTTTGGGAAGGGAGGGGAGGGGAAGGGTTCTTTTTAGGCATATGGCAGACGACGGGACGAGGTGTTGCGGGACTTGATGGTGTTGTGAGAGACATTCTACCCCTCTCGACTTGTGCAAAGACTCATGGATCACTGGAGTTTTCTCCCCATTGAGACTGTATCTAACGGATTCATTGGAGTTGGTATTTGGCGTTTTCTTCCAGGTGGCGGACGCTGTCCAGACTGGCAGTCCAGTGTGCTCAGAACTCTGTCTGAACGCCGTTCCCATCCTTCCGTGTTCAACCTCCAGCGCGCTTCCTAGAAGGCAGCCACAGGTACCCGCCAAACAAAGCATGCTGGTTTGGAAGCAGCAATACTGCCGCTCAGTATGGACTCAGCACCTACCCCTTCCCGATATCGTGGCTTTGATCTGGTAAGAAGTCCCTCCACTTGGCCTGGACGACGTTCTGACCCTGGCTACTGTCGGCTCCGCCAACATGCTCTGCTTGTTGCTCACACTTTCTCTCACCTGTAGCCACGAAGTTTCCATTAACCTTTCGTTTTCATTCTCGGGGTATGCATTACATCATTCTCTCTTCGATCGTTAGAGGTCACCAAATGCTGCAGCATTCCCTAAGCCCCCCGTCCGTCACTCAGTAGTACAACATCTCTACGCCTCTATTGCTTCATCGCCCGCAGTCTCGAAACGACAGCACCCGCCACCATGGCGAAAGGCAAATGGCGCGAACGGCTTGATGAATTCCGCGTCCGTGTCCTGGGCCGAGAGGCTCCCGCCCCAGCAACCCCGGGCATACCGTCTCCCTCAGCACCCGCGGTGGTGTCCCCCACCGCGGCGGCTGCCAGGAGTTTCGTCACGCCGGCTGACAAGAAGAAACTCAACCCGCCGTCAAACAGGAACCCCAACGAGCCGTCCAACACGACCTCCAATGAGCCGTCCAACACGAACTCGAACGAGCCATCCACCAGAAATTCCACCCCAACGTACAGCAGGAATTCCACCCCAACATACAACAGGAACACCACCCCAACGTACAACAGAAACACCACCTCACCGTCGAACATAAACCCCAACCCGCAGTACAACAGATATGGCTCAACCTTCCAGGTCAGTCCCGGTCAGCCAGTATACCACTACCCGTCCGACCGCCTGCAAGAGGTCCAAACCCCGAGCCCCGGGCATCAGCACACACCGGTCCCGTTCGGTGCCAGCGTGCCCTCCCTCGTACGGTCGCCAAGCGGCGCCCAGCAGCAGCAGCAGCGGCCCGTGAGGCCCGCCAGCAGTCTGCGCCGCAGCTCAACCGGATCAGTGGGGCTGTCCTCGGGCTCCTCGACGCCGCAAGCGCACCAGCCCACGCTGACGCAGCTGACGAGTTCCCCCCCACCTCCGCCCGTGCCGCCGCTTCCGTCGTCGTCGTATTCGTCGGACTACCAGAACAGGGCGCGCCTGACTCCGTCGCCCTCAGCCAACCAGCAGCCGTCGGCTCTGGCTCGCCGCCCCCGTGTTCGCTTCAGTGGCATTGATGAGGATGACGGGAAAGGCGCGGGCGGCACCGGTCGCGGCAGGGGGTGGGAGATTGGTCGGCCCACTACTCCGTACCCGTCGGCGCCCTTTCAAGCTTCGACCGGTCCTAGACCTGAGTATAGACCCCTTCCTAGGCCGTCGGAGGGAGATAGACCCGGGTATGGAGATTCATATAGACTCGGGTATGGAGATTCATACAGACCCGGTTATGGAGATTCATATAGACCCGGTTATGGAGATGGATATAGATCCGGGGCTGGAGACGGATATAGACCCTTGTCCGGAGACGGATATAGGCCTGGAGTTGGACCCGGAACCAGACCCGAACCCAGAACAGTACCGGGATCCGAATCCAGATCTAGATTCGGGCCCGGGTCGCCGAGCAACTCCCCAGGCGGCCCCTCTTCTCCTTCTGCTGCCACTCCTCTCCCTCCTTCCGGGTAGTGCTGTCGGGCCTGCGGGGTATCTGCAGGCGGTGGAAGTGAAGAGCGCGGCGGTGGAAGTCGGCAGGGCAGTGGGGAGGATCATACGGGCGCGGTTCGGCGGAGCGGTGCGGAGGACGGGAGCCAGGGCGGCGAGGAGGCTGATGATGGAATGGACTGGGCCTGGATGAGAGGAGGCCTTCGGGATCGGGGCTGGGACCAAGAACCGAGGCAAAGCCGCTGGAGGAGGTGGTTCTGGAGGAGGTGGTTCTGGCGGCGGCGGCGGCCGTCGTCGAGGTCGAGACTTGCTCGGTGGAGGAGTAGGTCGCGGAGCCAGACGCCGACGCCGAATCTGTCGTCGGCTTTCGGGTAGACTTTTTGGGAGGGGGATGTAGCGGGGGATGGTGGGGGGGAGGGGTGGTTGAGGAGCGGTGTGTGACTTCCAGGGGAGAAGGGACGGAAACTGGTTATGGTTTCCACGGTGGGGAGTTCAAGCATTGGTTATGAGCAGCCTTTTTCTGTTACTGGGTACCTAATAAAGCTGCCCTAGCGCTTCATGGTTATTTGTGAGCATGGCGTAATGTCATAGCACCCAGCCTGCTCGATGTGTTTTCGTGTTCTGGCCATGTCCCTTTCATTGCATGGTGCCATGTTGACCTTGTCCATGCCCCAGACTTCTGGCTGTGACTTCATGGATCAATGGCCGGTCAAGGACAAGAAGCCGTCTGACTTGGTAGTATCTAAGCGGCAGATGAGTAACAACCTGATAGTCAAGGTGTGAGGGGTAGGATGAGAACAAAAAAAGCTGAAGTGGAACATGGATGGGAAGCAGAGACGTTGAAAGAGACCTGTCAACCAGCGTCGTGGATATAAACTTGAGTTGTAAGTTGCAAATGAGGTACATGTCTCCATGCTAGCCATCGAGTGCTTAGCAGTTCATGTCGTTGCCACATTTGGAGCTGGGAACTCGAATTACTCTACTAATGTTGCAGCATCAGGGGCTTGGGGCAAATGACGGGAGTGGTTGTCGGTAGGTGTGAGGGTGAGCTCGGAGAAGGATACTCAGCGAATGAATCATGTTGGGCACCTTTAAGATGTATGAATGCCAGTGCAGGCTCAATGGCTTCCAGTTCTTGTCACTTGTCAGAGATGATGAGCATGGAAGTCTGGAAACGACGGGAGACAGGTGGAAAAGCGAACGCTGTCCTGGCCGCAGGGTGTCCGGCTGTGCCTACTTATTAACTAGTCCGGTGAAACACAACATCAACAAAAACGGCAAGATGGCCGAGCGGTCTAAGGCGCTGTGTTCAGGTCTCGAATCTGGATTCGCAGTCCGAAAGGGCGTGGGTTCGAATCCCACTCTTGTCATAATATGTCACTCATGCATTGACAAATTCTTTTGATGATTGCATCAATGACCATTTTTTTTCTGGGGAGCGGGGACTCTGTGTCGCTGCTTTCCCATTGCGCTTGCTGATCGCGTTTGCTCCCGACATCGCCAGCCCAAAGGTGCTCTTGTTGGATGGAATCGCCGATGGAGATGCGCCAGTGTGCGTCCGGTCCAGCACGAGTCCTAACAGAACACTCGACAAGTCTGACAGTTTTCTGACCTCGAGTCAAAGCGGCTGCTTGAATAGACTTCTTTGCTCCATGGGGCGCCTTGGGGGGATTGCCATCACACATCTTAGCATGGCCCGAGATCCCCAGCCTTGGAATGGCTCCCTGGACCACTCAGTCAGCCCCGTGGCCGGCGACGGCAGAGCCCAGTTTCCAATTGAAGTAGTCCCTTCAATTGAACTCAGGCTGCGTTGTTTCGACGTTCCCGGCGGTTCTGCCCTTGCTGGGCGAGACACTCCTGACACTTCCGCATGCAGATCTCGTGTACTTCTCGCGGAAGACAGACGGCTGAGACGCCTGTGTAGCGTGTCGGGTTCAAATCATGAAGATGGCCATGTCCGCGGATATGAAGTGCTGGACCACGTTAGGATGTAGTGTTGTGTGATGTGGTCGGATTTAGCGGCCGGTACCGACCAGCTACACACACGGGATGACGGAGAGTCCGAGGCTCGCGAGGCCATGCGAGGGCTACCTGCGGTCACAGCGCGGCATGGTGTTGGCCTTGCGAAGCGTGCTGGTCTGTAGTGCCACTGGTGTTGCAGGGCCAGCATCTAAAAGTTGAGGACCAGCAACGGAGGGGCCGGGGATCGCAACGAAGAGCTGGGTTGCGCAGCGCAATGCTCGCAGTTTGGAGCAACGTCGTTAAGGGCAATCCGTGTGGAAATCGGGTAAGATAGGTAGGTTGCCGCTTGCAGACCGTGGGAAATATACCTCGGCCATAATGGTGGTGCAGTCATCCCGACTTGGTCTACTGTGGTTGCCGGCAAAAGTTTTCAAAGTGGGCCGGGTACCGACCAGGGTCACGGACAGAGGCCCACCCTTCCCATCAATGTACCAACGCGTCGCGCGTGGCCGTCAAGTTAGAAAGGAATATGCATTCCATTGGTATCAATAACAGCTTGTTGCCGTAGAGGCATTGTATCTACACGCTCTCTAAGGAATTCCTCAGGGACTGCTTCCCATGCAGTATTTACTGCTTCCCGTAGTTGGTCAGACGACATCTTTGCCGGGTAGTTGACTGCAATGTAATCCTTCATCCAGTTCCACGCATCCTCGATCGGATTTAGATCAGGGCTATAGGGAGGATGCGAATAAATAGAAATCCCTCGAGCTACTAGCTCTTCGCAAGTGATTTGGGCAGTATGAGGAGAGGCATTGTCGTGCATGAATACCTGGCCTGGATGAAGCCGAAACCATCCATCAACAAGAGGGACGACTTTCTCCGCGTACTTCTCCCCAGTTATCGATCCCCATTCCTTCTCCCAGAAAAGAGCAGGCCCTTTGCCATGTTTTGCTGAATATGAACCCCAAAACATCCATCCCCTTGGCCGTTATTCACGCTCAACGATACAAGTCGGGTCGTATGCCTCGTCTTTGCGGCGCGTGACCCAGACCTTTCGATGGGTACCGGCAGTCACCCAGGTCTCGTCGGTCCAGAGGATATCGTGGTATCGCTCGAGAGGCCAGTGTACACGCTCGAGAGCGTTGTCAAGGCGGAGTTGTCGGTTCTTCTCGGTAATCGGGGGCTTTCGAAATGCAACATAGCGTTTGAAGCCAGCGTTGCGAAGGGCGTAGCGGATAGCGTACTCCGAACAGTCCCACCCAAGAGCAAGAGGGATCCTCGAGTAAGGCATTCGGCGAGACGCTTTTGAGGAGGTAACAAAGGCAATCAGCTCTTCGACCTGTTCAGGGTTGAGAAGGCCAGGGCGACCAGAGCGCTTCTTTGGTGTGATATTTGGAGCGCGGCAAGCATGTCCAACTTGGTTGTAAGTAAGGCCAAGTTGTGTAACGATTTGCTCGTATGAAAGGCCAAGATTGCGGAGGGTTTGAACTTGAAGCCGCTCATCGCGAGTAAGATCAGGGTTCTTGAAACGCTGACTGGGTGGTGTAGAGGGGGCCTCTGAAGCCATTGCAAAGGTGGTGATGTTTTTCTGACTCGACGGCCACGCGCGACGCGTTGGTACATTGATGGGGAGGGTGGGCCTCTGTCCGTGACCCTGGTCGGTACCCGGCCCACTTTGAAAACTTTTGCCGGCAACCACAGTAGTTGACAATCCCACAGCACATGATGTGTTCCTGTTCCTGTCACGGTCGTTGAGCCGACAAACCCTGTCGGCCGATGGCTTGGCACGGAGACCCTGGCTGCCAAAAAATGGCCGAACAAATCCCCTGCGCAATTTGGCGCAACCCTGGTCGATCCCCGGCATGTTCAAAACTCCGCTGCAGAAACCATCACAGCATGTGCCTCTTATAAATCAGATCCAATCGTAGCCACGCGGATTGCGCCATACTCATGGGCCTCTTCTCCAGACATACTTCGCACTCGATTTTGGAATACCACCCCGTTTTTGCCGCGACCTGCCGGTCCAATGCGGCCAACGCTGCCCCTCCTCCGGCAGGCAACCCGCCCCGCCATCAGCATCCTCGCCCGCTCGCGTGCTCCATTGCCTGGCTGCCTCTGCCTCTGCCTCCCCCCGAGCCGACCCCAACCTCGCACCGAGGCTCACCCACCCCGACTCCAGCAACTTACGATCTCGCGCGCAATGGCCACCCACTGCTCCTCCCCCCAAAGGAGAGGCGGCCCCGAAAAGCTCCCCTCGTCCTCCATCCGCGTCCTCCGCACCGTCGACGCCCTCCGCCGCTGGCGCCGGCCGCACCTGCTCGACCAGCGGTCCGTGGCCCTGGTGCCGACCATGGGCGCCCTGCACGGCGGCCACCTGTCGCTGATACGCGCGGCGGCGCGCGAGAATCACCACGTCGTCGTCAGCGTCTACGTTAACCCGGCCCAGTTCGGCGTGCGCGAGGACCTGGCCAGCTATCCCGTAACCTGGGACGCCGACTGCGCCGCGCTGGCGGCGCTCGACCGCGAGCTGGCCGACGACGGCGCCAACCTGGGCCGCGTCAGCGCCGTCTTCGCGCCCGCCACGGCCGAGATGTACCCAGGCGGGTTTCCGGGCCAGGAGGTGGACAGCAAGGGCAGCTTTGTCACGGTCACGCCCGTCGGGGAGGTGTTGGAGGGCAGGTCGAGGCCGACTTTTTTTCGCGGGGTCGCGACCGTGTGCATGAAGCTGTTCAATATTGTGCAGCCGGAGCGGGTGTACTTTGGGCAGAAGGATGTGCAGCAGACGGTGGTGATCAAGAGGCTGGTCAAAGATTTTATGCTGCCCATTGAGGTCGTTGTGGGGCCGACGGCGAGGGCTGAGGACGGGCTCGCGCTGAGCTCGAGGAATGTGTATCTGGGGGAGCGGAGGAGGGCGGCGGCTACTGTGCTGTACAGGTCGCTGCGGGCCGCCGAAGAGAGATATAAGAGTGGTGAGAAGGGTCGGGAGGCTGTGCTCGGCGCCACGCAGAGGTTCATTGACGAGTTTTCGGCGGTGCAGATGGCCCTCGGGCCAGAGAAGAGGGTGCAGTTCGAGGTCGACTATATCTCGCTTGCCGATCCCGACACGATGGAGGAATTGGATGTTGTTGACCCGGCAAAGGGGGGGATTCTCAGCGGCGCAGTCAAGATGCTGCCCGTTAAGGCTCCTCGAGAAGGAGAAGATCTCGGTCATAGCGGGGGCCCGGCCGTGAGGCTGATCGACAATATCATCTTGCAACCTTCCGAGGCGTGATATTGTTTCTTACAGCACCTTTGCCTGCATTTCTTGGCGTTTGGGGCTTTGTCGAGTTTAGCGTGCATCTGGCGGGCTCATAGACATGTTTCGTAGACAGAATATTATGCAAGGCGCCGAGGCATAAATTACAGCCATCCTCGTGTCTGCCCGGAAAACCGAGAGGCGGAAGCTGGCCAATAGCGCCACCGGCCCGACGTCTGATGGCATCGGATAGGTATACCAGAGTTGGTCTACCTCTTCGTGTGCCCCGTTTGTTTACGGGCAAACGGCAGATGCTTTTTGTTAAGCCTCAACTACCCCAGATACCGGCATGTCCCCCATGAATCGAACCGGGGCTCTGTCGACCGTTTCCAGCAAACGAAGGACCACACGCTAGGTTGTGGTGCGTGTGTCTAGCAGTGGCATTGTCAGGCACCCCCTGACCGATGTATGCCCTGGGAATTCCAAACACATCTCTAGCCTTTCCTAGCGCCTGCTTGTGACCGAGGCCAGCTCGATGTAATGTGAAACGTCGCTCTTCTGTGTGTAGCCTGTGTGGAAGCCCCTTTACTTCCATCCGCTCGGATACCGGAGAATCTGCCCAAGACAGCTAAGCACACCTAGTGGCCGATGTTCAACTTTCGTGCAAGGTATGGCGGCAGGGGGCACGACTGGCTAATGCACCAAACCATCCATGGATACCTTGAATAAGGTAGGTAGGACGATGTTCAGCTGAAAACCACCTCAGGAATCGTGCTCATGAACCATTGTTATGCCCGTTGACACACTGGAAGGAACAAGAGCAGGAGGCTTCTGCGAGGACCTACAAGGTGGTAAGCGTGTTGTTTCTCTGCACCAGACGGTAAAACTCAAGATCCATGGCCGCTCAGAACGGACGCATGGGACGTTCTATCCCATCTCACGCCGCCCATGTTCCCGCAGACCTCCCAGGGCCGCTGGACTCCCCACTGGCCGCCCGCCCTATATGTATTAGATCCATGCTTCTCCAGTCACCGCCCCTACCCGGCGCATTGCAAAATGGTCGGTTGGGATGGGGCGTGAGGGGGGCCAAATCCCTCCTCGGCGGCCGGCATTAATCCTCTTAGCTCATGCATTGGTACGCCGGGTTCGACCCGCCATTCGGTCGCCCCAGGCCTCTTTTCACGCCAATCTCCAGGCCTCCTGACGAAGTAAAACCCTACCGAGGGTTTTCGTAGCCACCTAACTCCGCAAGGAGCTTGGTGGTAAGCTTTTTCTCGCCCTTCAAGAATCGCATTTCCCAGCATCGCCAACCACTTCATTTGGTTTCATCTTGATGCTTCGAGGAGCCACCCGCACAAGCATGTGCATAATTCTGCGATGGATGTAAGCGGCGATCTCCAAACAAACAGGAATAGACTTTACCTGGCGCTGGCGAGTCCCTGGGCACCAGTGTCGCCAATGTCATGTCCGCAAAGGCCACAATGACAACATTGCCATGATATCCGATCAAGCTGTCTCTCGCTTCTCCCTCACAGTTTCTTGGAAAAGTGCGACCTGAACTTCCTCGACGCGCGATCGGCCGACCGGAACTGGAACTGCTCCCCGTGTATCTCGAACACCATGTTGGACGTCCGCTCCTCCGAGCCGTCTTGGCCCTCCTCCCCCCCCATCGTAACCGGCACTGGCACCGGCACCGGCACCTCGAACCGAAACACAGTCCCCTCCTTGGGCACCAGCTTCAACCGATCCTTCTTCGTAACCACCTCAAACGCAAACTTGGAATCCTTGACCACGATCCCCTCGATCCCCACGCGACTGACACACCCGCTGCGCACGACCTCAACCCCGGCGCCGTGGAAGTCTGCGCTGGCCAGCTTGGCGGCCGCGCCCTCCCCGCCCGTGTGCACCTCGCCGCCCAAGATCTCTCGGACGTAGCCCAGCCAAAGCCGGTGCAGCGGCTCGAAGAGGGCGTACCGCTGGCCCCGGCGCGGCACGTCGTAGAGGCCGAGGCGGCGGCGCTCGCTGGCCGAGAGCGGTTTGGGCTTGAGCGCCTTCCTGCGCTGCTGCTTCTTCTTTTCCTGGGCTCGGCGGCGGGCGGCGCGCGCGTCGGACGGGGGCGGCGAGGAGCGGGTTAGGAGGAGCGGTCGCTGTTGGATTTTCTCGGTGAGGATCTTGCTCGCTTCGTCGGGCTCGTGGGCGCGTGAGAGGAGCACGGCTGCGATGGGCTGGTCTTTTTTCGGTCGGGCGTCCATGGTGGTTTGGGGGTGGGGGATGTGAATCACATTTGCGGTGCGGTGTTGTTGAACTGGAACTGGGTTGATGTTGACTCGGGAACTTTTTTGATGGAGCGATGATGGAGCTCTGCAGGCTTGGCGGCGTTTTGCAGCGGCGTTAACCCCGCGCTAGCCATTCTGGGCTTCACCTCGGCTCGGCACCCCCACACCACCCCCGGGGAAGCTTCCCTGTCTTCAACTCCTTGAACAATCAGGACTCAGAAGCGACCTCGGGAACTCGAGGAAACCACCGGCAGTCCGACGACACACCTCATCGGTCCTCTACCGTCTAAGACGGGAAGCATACGATTGACAGGACACCGAGATTCCCTCCGGAGCAACAGAAAGAACATTAATCATTCACCAAGCTCAATTGCCCGCCTGCTGAGTAGGGTCTTGACGGAACGCAAGGGGAGGAAGAGAGCTTGGGAGGGAAGCGCGGGTTTGTTCGACGACCTCGACTGCCAGCCATGGCTTCCGACGAGCCCCAGGACCTGGCGCCTGACCTGCGCATCCTGGGCGACCGCGTTACCCTCCAGCCCAGCGGATATGTCGAACCCACCCTCACCGGCGAGGATATGAGAGGAGAGGCGCTGATGAAGAACATGGCCCGCTTCCGGTCCGAGCCATTGCGGTGCGTCGCCCTGTCGCCCCCCCGCCCGACCTCCTGTCCACGCCCCCCTGGCTGACCATTCTCAGCTTCCTCCACGAAATCTCCCTCTACGTCTCTGGCACGGGCTGGCGCGCATACGACAGCGTCATTGGCCAGCCCATCTTCTACAAGGGCTTTACCGAGCACATCAAGACCCAAGTCATGTCGGCCACGCTGCTGCAGACCAAGATTTCGCAGCTGGCCGAGATGCGCGTCGCTGCCGACGTCCGAGAGGGCCTGCTCAACAAGGACGACAAGGACTTTGCCATCAAGAAGGCACAGCGCCTGGCCGCGCTCGTCCAGGGCTTGCACGAGGTGGCCGAGAAGCTCACGGACCAGATGATCTGCAAGTTCGAGAGCAAGCCCTTCATCAGGAGCGCCTACTACCTGGTGACGCAGCTCTTGCTGCGAGCCTACCACCAGGGCATCCACGTCTCCAGCGAGGAGGTTCTGCGCCTGCGCAGCGTCGCCGAGGAAGCCGCGCGGAAGAAGCAGAGCATCATCTTCCTGCCGTGCCACCGGTCGCACGTCGACTATGTCTCCATGCAGCTGCTCTGCTACAGGCTGGGTCTGGCGCTCCCGGTGGTCGTCGCTGGCGACAACCTGAACTTTCCCCTGGTCGGTAGCTTCCTGCAGCATGCTGGTCAGTCTTCCCAGGACCCTCTGTTTGCATCGCGACTCTAACACCACCCAAGGAGCCATGTACATCCGCAGATCCTTTGGAGACGACCAGCTCTACACTGCCCTGGTCCAGTCCTACATCGACGTCCTGCTGCAAGGTGGCTACAACCTAGAATGCTTCATTGAGGGCGGCCGGTCACGGACGGGGAAGCTGCTCCCTCCCAAGTTTGGCATCTTGAGTTTCGTGCTCGACAGCCTTCTGTCAGGCCGAGTCGAGGACGCCATCGTCTGCCCCGTGAGCACTCAATACGACAAGGTGATCGAAACCGAAGGCTACGTGACCGAGTTGCTAGGCATGCCGAAGAAGCAGGAGAACCTGGCCGATTTCCTCTCTGGCGGGTCCAGCATTCTCTCGCTCCGGTTGGGGAGGGTCGACGTGCGCTTTCACGAGCCATGGAGCCTGAGGACCTTCATCAACCAGCAGCTCACTAGGATCTCCCACCTCTCCCCCGGTATCGACGTGGACTGGAAGGACGTCAAAACCCAGGCCATGCGCCAGAAGCTGCTGCGGACGCTGGGCTACAAGGTGCTGGCCGACATCAATGCCGTGTCGGTCGTCATGCCGACGGCGCTGATAGGAACGGTCCTGCTGACGCTGCGCGGCCGGGGCGTCGGGAGGAACGAGCTGATCCGCCGCGTGGAGTGGCTTACCAACCGGATCCGGGCAAAAGGCGGGCGCGTCGCCCACTTTGGCAACGCGCCGATATCCGACGTCGTGGAGCGCGGCCTGGAGGTGCTGGGCAAGGACCTCGTCGGCATCGTCGAGGGGCTCGCCGAGCCGACGTACTACGCCGTCGACCGCTTCCAGTTGTCCTTCTACCGCAACATGACCATCCACCTGTTTATCTCGGAGGCGCTAGTAGCCGCGGCGCTGTACACGCGCGTCAAGCAGGGCGGCGGGCCGGCCGTGCAGGACATGCCGTACCAGGACCTGTACGACCAGGTTTTCTTCCTCTCGTCGCTCTTCCGCGGCGAGTTCATCTACTCGGGTAAAGGGCTGGCCGCGAACCTGGAGAAGACGGTGCTTGAGCTCGAGGCCGATAACGTGATCCTCATCGAGCGCGACGAGGAAGGGCGCATCACAAAGGTCGGCCTCGCGGGGGCCGAGCGGGCCGCGGGGCGGGAGAATTTCGACTTTTACTGCTTTCTGATCTGGCCCTTTATCGAGGCAAGCTGGCTGGCGTCCGTCTCGCTGATGGGCCTGACCCCGCCGCTGGGCCAGAAGAATGACATCTGGATCCCGGTGTCCAAGGCGCAGGAGAGCGCGCAGCTGGTACGTTTGCACTGCTTCCAACCCCCCCCTTCCCCCCGCCATCAGCCCACAATATGCAAACACTGAACAAACACCCCTTCCTTATCCTTGTCTTAGCTAGGAAAAACCCTCTATCACCAAGGCGACCTCTCCTACTTCGAGGCCGTCAACAAGGAGACCCTCAAGAACTCGTACCAGCGCTTCGAAGAGGAGGGCATCATCCAGGTGGCCCGCTCGCGGGACCCGCGCGTGCCCGCCCGCCTGCGCATCGCCCCGGACTGGCAGCCCGGCCGCGACCCCGAAACGGGCCGGATCTGTGCCGCGGGCCGCCTGTGGGACTTTACCGAGAAGATGGCGTCGAGCCGGCGCGAGGGGAAAAACAGGCGCGACGGCGCCACGGTTAGTACGCGGGTCGTGTCGCTGACGGATGTGCTGGGGAGGAGGCTGTTTGAGGAGGCTGTGGGCGGGGAGGAAGGGCTGCAGCAGGAGGGGGGGGCGAAAGCAGGCGGGGGGAAGAAGAGGAAGAAGGGGAAGGGGGTGGCGGCGCCTGCGAGGCTGAGTGAGGAGGAGCAGAGGAGTGTGGATCGGGCTGAGGTGGAGAGGAGGAGGCGGCGGAGGTTGGAGGAGACGTCGAAATTGTGAGGACAGACAGGGTGGGGTGGGGTGCGGTTGTTGTTGTTGTTTTCACATAAGTGAGGGTTGTACACGATATTTGGGTAGAGGGGCGGACTGAAGATGCTTTTTGTGGTTCCTATCTGGTTACTGGTGTTGGGAGAATGGGTGTTTCACGACATGACAAGAATAGATATGGGCGGGAGTCGTTTGTGGCTGCTGCATATTTGCGCGCCTGTACATACTATTCCCACCCACGAGATTTACAGATAGAAGGGTGTTGTGTTGCAATGTACTCTATGTGGACGAGTACAAGTATCGAGAGGACACCGCCGATTGTTCGTCCTCTAAACAAAGCCCATCTCCAAGTTCAACTCATGTTACCGTCTAGAACACATCCCACAGACTAACCTTGCCGTCCTTGCTCCCCGCCGCCAACCAGTGCGCCGTCCTCGCCTGCCGGACCCTCTTTTCCCTGACTCTCATCTCAACTAGCTTGGGGACGACCGTCACCTCCCTGCTGATCCCTCCACCACCACCACCTCTTGCCTGGGCAGCACCTCCCTTCTCCTTCTCCTTCTCCCCGCCCACCTCTACCACCCCCCCCTTGAGCTCCCCATCCTCTCCATGCCCCTCCTGCTCCTGCAGTGGCGGCGCCTCTGCTTCTGATCCTTTTTCCGATTCCGATTCCGATACAACACCGGCAAAGCCAGCCGCGTAACAGCCCGCAGAGTGCCACTTGAGCACGGCCACCTCGGCGAGCGTCTTGGCCGAGTAGACGCGCACCCTCGAGTCCCAGCCGGCGGTGGCGAAGAGGCGGCCGTCGGAGCGGATGCGCAGGGACTGCTGGCCGGCGTGTTTGGTGTTGACTGTCTTGAGGGGCTGCTGCTGTTGTTGGACTGTTTCGGGGTTGTTGGTTCGTGGTGGTGGGGGTGAGACGATGGGAAGAGGGTGCTTGGAGATGAGCGCGTCGGCGCTGGAGGTGAGGAAGAAGTCTTTTTGTGGGGAGATGTCGAGGGAGAGGATCGGCTGGGAGTGGCACTGGGAGCGGTACTTGACGGCCCAGACGCTGTTGCTGCTGCTGCCGAGCTGGGCGACTGCTGCCACGCCGTTTTCGTAGCCGGCGACGAGCGTCAGGATGCTGCTGCCGGCTTGGTGGAAGAGCGACACGGCCATGACCATGCCGTTGTTCTCGCCGAGTTTCACCGTGTGCTGCCGGGTTTGTGACGGCAGGTGGAAGATGTCGATCTGAGGTATCGGTTAGCTTCAGGTTGGTTATGGGGTTCAGCAATCGATGGAGAGTTACTCACAGCTTCTGACGCCAAGGTGTTTGGCACTGCAACCAGAATCTCGAACGATGCGGCGGGGCTTGACTGCGGAGGGGCCGGGCAGTGAGAGAAGGAGCAAAAGTTCATGGTGTTGACCTCAAGCATGTGCAGCATCCAAGGCTGTGGCCGCGTCTCCAAGGACGGGTCCAAGGGGAGCTTGGTGCTGAGCCGGGTCTCGTCTTCTGGGGTCAATCTCCAAACGATGAGTTTGTTGTCGCGTCCGTGCCTATGCCGAAGCCCTGTGTGTCAGTTTTCTTGTTTCTGCCGGATGCGGGAAGGGCACCAGCATCCACCTACGTGACGATGCGGTCGGGGCCCCAAGCGGCGATGCCCAGGATGGCGTTTCCGTGGGCCTGCCAGACTGCGCGGGGCCGCATTATCGTGAGGTCCCATGCGACAACGAAGCCATCTGCATCCCCGGTCAGCAGCCGGTCGTTGCCCCGCACAAAGACGGCGGCATGCACCTGCGCCTTGTGGCCGCGCAGAATCGCCTTGGGCTGCGCGGGTCGTGCGTCGGCCGCCATTTGTGTGGTGGCGTGGAGGAATGCCGTGAGAGAGTCGTGCAATCGGCCCCGAGCAGCGATTGTGATGCTGTGGTGTATGAGTCAGGGTTAGGGTAACGTTAGTGTTCCTCAAAAAGCGACGCTTCTTGGTTGGCCTTGCCCTTCAAACTGTCACCGAACAAGCAAGAATTTAATTCCTTTGTACAATATTGGAAGGTATTGCCGCTGAGTTCTTGCTTGATTTCCCCTCCGATTCTCGAGTTTCAAGTGTGACAACCCCAGCCTCCAGTCCCGAACCCACCCTTCATCTACCTATTCTTGCAGTAACCCTGAGCCACCCAATCCTTGACACTGTAACTCCGATAGGAGCTCCCAAGCGCGAGGTCGACAATGATAGTGGACAGAAACCAGACTACCGTGGCAACTAGAGGATCGATCCGCTGTTCGCCCGTCAGGTACTGGTGGAGGCGCACCCAGGAGACGCCAAAGCCCATGCGAGTGCCCACGACGACCAAGATCAGATAGGGGCTTCCCGAGACGTGAGGCCAGACGAAGACTCGGAGGATGGCGTTGAGTATCAGGGTGAATCGGAAGCAGCACCAGGATGCGAGTCGGCGCTCGAGGGAGGTGCAGCCGGCTGCCCGAGGGGCGGTGAAAACATTGCTGGGTTTTTGGTCATCCATGTGTTCAGTTTGAATTGGCTTGGCGAAAGTTGAGCAAAACTGAGGTGTCAAGATGAGAGGGAGCCTGAGGAGAATCGACACCCGAGGATTGAGACGGCACTGCGGCACTGCGGCAGCGACTGGAGTGGTGGGCGCGTGGATTATGTTTCGGACCCTCGGATGCCGCTTGGCTACTGGCTGCAGTCGGGTGTGTCGGCAGACTGCCTGGACTGCGGCCGCCTTTACATAAAATGCAGTTGGGAGCAGTTTGTTCGAGCACCCGGCAAGTCAGACCAACCGGACACAAGGGCGTAGTCGTGTTTACCTACCTAGGTAGCAAGGAAGGGTCTCGGCCAGTAAGGGAACCGGGGCCTAGGCTCCTCTCTACACTGCAGCTGCCCGGGTATATACCAGGTACAGCACCTGACCAGATCAAGACCACCTACCTAGGAAAGTAGGGACCGTCAATCCTCTAGCACATTTCTTTGTCTTAACTTCCCACCACCAGCAGGAGGAGGAGGGGGAGACGCATAGGGCTCTAGCGCTGAGCCAAAGCCATCGGCACGCAGCCCACGCTGCGCGCTAGAGTGACGCACAAGGCCGAGATGGCCACCCACAGCACCGTCGTCACCAAGCCGGAAGGATGAGTTCCGGACTGTTGGATAGGAGGGTATACAGGGAACGCCTACACAGCGCAAGCGCTGTGAAGGCGCAGCACGTGAGAGGATGCATTGCATGTAAAGCAACGAGGAGGGACCGCTTGCTCTAGCTGAGCGAGGCATAAGCCTTTGCGGTGTAAGATTAATAATAATAACTTCCCACCAGTTTCAGCTTGCCAGGATGCAGTTGACCAGGTCCAAGGTGATTAGGAAAGGGACCAATACTGTTGACCTTCGATTAGGTACCCGCGAGGTCCTTGGCCCGGATAACGCGTCACATCCGCGTGTCACATCCGCGTGTCACATCCGCGTGTCATGAGGTGGCCTTTGGCCCGCCGCTCATCAGTGTCATCACCTTCCTCGGCCTCCTCGCTTCGTCCTTCGGCCATCTCTAACTCTCAGTATTCACCCCCACAAACACAACCAACACGGCCGAATAAGCCGCCGTCATAGCCAACACCTCCCCAGGCGTCCCCGTAGCAACAAGCGCAGCCCCCAGTGAGAAAGCCAGAATGAAGCAGCACGATGTAACGATACTCTTGGTCTGGGAAGGGTGAATCGCCATGATCAACATGGGCACCACGAGCGCAGCGCTCCCCAGCAGCGCCGCCACCAGCCTGGCGGGCCGTAACATCTGGCCCACTCGACTTAGCTTGCGCATCTCGGTCAGGGCAGCGCCCAGGCTGGTGGAGCGTGCGTCTGCGGCCCGGCGCGTTCTGGCGGACGGCGTGCCAGTGTCCGTTTGGATGAAGTCGACCCCGACTCTGGTTCGGGTGGCACGCTCAATGTCGACGGTGAGATGGACGTCGGAGGTGGTTGCTTGTTTATTTGCCATGGTCATGATACTGGACCAGGCACTCCCGAGTTTGATTGACTGGATGATGGATTTGGCTCTGGCGAGGACGGAGGCTGATGGGGGCCGTGACATGGAGTCGAATGCGAGGTCGCGAAGTCGTTCTTCTTCCATCGCTTTTTCCAGCGCTTTTCTTTGTCGTTGTTCTTCCATCGCTTCTCTTTGTCGTTGTGTATCTTGGTTCTGTGTGTCGTTGCTCGAAGCAAACGTGACTTTGGGCCCAGGGGTATTCTTTGTGGCATGAGCGAGGGCTTCCTCCCTGTCACTGTTACTGATAGCTCTCGTAAGCCCCGGGCGTTGGTCACGCATGGCTGATGGGATTGGCGTCGGCGCTGGTGTTCTTCCACGAGGGACCGCACGCGGACGTTCAGGGAGCGGCTGATTTGCTGTGATGACGGTTCTTCGCGGCGGGGTGGGTGATGGTGGGCGGTTGTGCCGAATTCCTCGAAGGAAGTATGCGGGAGAGGCAAGCTGACCGGAGGTGGGTTCGCAGAGAACAACGGCTTGCTGGTCGGCTTTGTTCAGGGCTAATCAGTCCTAGGTCAGCTTACAACCCAGCTCGTGTATGTCGAGAGAACAGATACACGGAATTCCCTAGCGACTGGAGACTTCTGGAGTGAGAAGAGAACCAGGAACAACCCACCCTCAAACAACTTCCGAATCCTACCCAACTGTTTCCCATCCGTAGTCCCCGACTCTGTAATCCTTTCATACTCATGCCCCAACCCGTCAAGAATGTGTCCCATGGATAGATTCCACAGAAAACTAGCTTTATCGAGGGGGCTGCTCGGCTTACGGCTTTGCCACTGCGGATTCCGCTCCTCGTCCTGAATCAGGCGTGAGAAATATTCTTCGCTCTCGTAGATCATAGGAGAACTGTCTTCGCGCGAGTGGCTGCTGAGGTTGCTGGAGTCCGAGTCATCCGAGTCATTCCAGTCGTCTCCGGTGTTACTTGCTACTTCGTGCGAGATACCATGTCCCTGCGGGTGGACGCCTCCATATTAGTTGGACTAATTCACGACTTTCCCAGCGGGTTGAAGCGCATACATGGCGTGAGCCGCTCCCATTATCTTCGACCATCTTGGTGGCGTCTTGAGAAGGGTCCAGTTTGAGATCAGCTGACTGCTCGGTCTCGATGACACTTTCTTTTGGTCCTAGCATCTTCTTGTTGGCGCAAAGTCTGGCCTTGCCAAGGGGTTTTTTCTTCTCCTTTGATTCTTTTGCAAGGTGCAGTGATGGTATTGCTCGTCGATTCAGTCACTCTCAGTGCCGCTTTTAAGTTTTAACGGCGCTCGAGGTCCAGCACCAGAATCTTCGACCACGCCCCCCCCTACCTTATGCAGGGATGCCTGAGGTGATAATAGCATAAGGTACTGTAACACTGACCACTGCCTGCCCTCATACGGAGGTATTCGTCTGCATCCATACGCGCCTGTCAACCAAAAAGATACAACGGGTTTGACTTGGTCAGAACGCTGCACGGTACCGTTTATGATTGCAGCTTGACACGGGCAGGATACGTATACCTGACATCCATTATCGATTCAAAACGTCCTTTTCCGTCTTGCATTTTGCCAACCAAGGGCCCTCGCCCTCTGTGACGACCTCGCGAGATGCCTAGCGCTCAGGCGGGGGCTGGCCGCGGCCAATGTCCCAACAAGGCCTTAGCTGCGCACACCCGAACCTTAAACGCTCAAACGGCTCGAGGGTATAAGCCAATGTCTCCCCGCTCGTTACTCTCAACTATTTGTTGCACGTTGAGCTGTTGATTAACGGTTGGTTGCTGGCTCGAGGCTAAGAGCCGCTCAATATCGAGACGCTCCTGCCCTCTGAGCTGGATATCTACAGCTCCTGCCTTTCTAAGCAGCTTATTTTTGTGAGCCGATCGTAAAAACGAGTGGCTTGTTTGTGTGAGTGGAAAAGTCCCCGCTCGTGGAGCTCCGCCTTTTTCGCTATGGAGTACCTAAGGTAACGAAGGCAACTGTGCAACGGGCTGGGCCCGGTGTGGGCCTCGGCGACTCTCGGCCAGCACCAAGACCCCTGATACCCCGGATGAAGCTATTCCCACTCGCCCCGCTACACATCGAATCTTCTAGCAACGCGCCCAGACCAGCGCGCCTGCGAGGATAAGTATACTTGCGAGGTGCCAGAGTCTCTTGTCTTTCCTTTTCTTCTCCAAGTTCAGTGTACTCGTAGAGTCGTCACCAGCTAGTTGCAATATACTCCTGGGACCGTTACAAACTGCATCTGAGCACCGCCACTGAATCGGCGAATCGCTATTGCCCGTGTATCCGCCGATAGGTAGGTACCTACCTTAGGTAGATAGCCCAGCAACTCAGAAATTGCTGTATATCAGCTTTCGTATCTGGTAGGAATGAAGAAGTACATGTATTCGTCAAGCAAGCTACCCCCCTCCGGTACTTGTACATGCAGGCATCGTTTGTCGGACTGCCGGGCCCTTTTCCTCCGTGACTACACCCCCCTTCAACTGGTGCCCGGCAGACACGACAGCTCTTCTCCTCGGTGTACGGCAAAAGAAGATGGCTATCCCACTTGCGATGATGCCCACCGTCCCACAGCCGACGCCGACGCCAATCTTGTCCCCGAAGCTCATGCCCGCGCTATATCCAGCACCATCACCATCACCATGATCATGATCATGCTCATCTGACGGCGCATTCGATGAAGGCGTAGGTACAGCTGTGTCGATCGTGGGCCCAGCTGTTCTTGTCGTGGGCGCGGCTGTTCGTGAAGTGGGCACAGCTGTTCGTGAGGTTCTCGGCCTTTCGGAGGTCCTTGTTGACCGCCTCGTTGTGAGCGTGGCATCCGTGCTAGTTATGCTAGTGACGGGCACGCTGACGGGAATCAGGCCCCCTGTCGAGCCACATTCGAAACCAAGTGCGCCGTTCTCTACCCAGCTATACGTCTTGCAAAGCGAGGTCCCGGGCTCGGAACTAGAGTCTCGTTAGTCATGACAACGTGATAGTGTTGAATAGTGATACTTGTACAGCGACACATTAAAAACCCACGCACCATGTCAAGACGTCCGAATTCACAGTCGTTTGTCCCTCTACGTTTGACGAATCGGCGCACGCCGTGAAGAGCGCCTCGCATACTTGGCCAAGGCCACAGCATTCGATGTACAGCGCCGTTTGTGTTGATGATGTGCCTATGTTCGTCGCTTGCGATATTACGCAAGTTGCACTTGTTCCGCAGCCCACGGGTGTTATTCGTGCAGCGCTTGCTGCGAGATACTCAGATTAAATTGTGTCGCTGTGTGGTTTGCGGAGCGTTTGAAGAAACAGAGTTGAAACTCACAACCAAGTACGACACCACATGTCTCGCCTTGCTCTTCCTGCCTCTTCCAGTCAGCTCCACGCATGGAAGGAGCATGTGTGATTGCAGCAACACCGTGAGCGTGACCTTCATGGCAGCTCACAGCCTGACTCAACCAAACAATAATGCATAGAGTAAGAGCCAAGAATTTCATCATGGTCTATTGGCGAATATCATCTCAACCGTCAATGGCTGGTATCATGCGGCGATCTTCCTGGCGATGCTGAGAGTGTGGTGGCGAACCGTGGAAGGGAAGGGCCGGGCGAGAAGAACGGAGGGGCTCATGGGCCAGAGTCACGTAGCGGCACGCTCTGTCGATATGTAGGCTCTCCGGCACCCGTGGACGTCCAAGGCCGGATTGGTGCCGCGGTGGTGTGGTTCATTTGCTTTTCCATTGGGCGCAGCGGTAGTTATCACCGCCACAATCTTCAGCTCGTCGCCTTGGCCGCAGGAGGTCCCGCTGCATACCTTATGAGTGCCAGCCCCGCCTCTTGTCCGCTTGGCCTGCCGGCGACGTCTTTTCAGAACCTATGAGGTTGTCTCTAGGCGGGTACCTACCACAACAAGAACCGCAACCAGAACACCCACTGCTTGGACTACGGACTCTCCTTCCAAAGGCAGACACAATCAATGGCGGTCAACTACGGGCCCGTGGCCAACTGCGTGGGCTTAGATGCCTTTCAAAACTTTGGCGATTACATGGCCCTCGTGCGCAACAGGACGTCGTTCGACGAAACCCTCCTTCGGCATTGTCAAGTGCCGATCTGCGGCGCTTTATGGGGCTACGGGCTTCCCGACGTCTCTGGAATCGGTGTATGTCATCGTGCCCTGGACAGAATTCTTGACATGCTAATGACTGGAGTCATCAACGGCCTTAAGGTCGCACTAGGGTACACAATAGCCACCGTCATAGGACCCTTATTATCCCTTCTTCTTCTCGCTTCGCAACATTCTTGCTTCCTGTCGAAACCGGCTTACACTACCAGTATCCTGGCTGTCCTCATAACTGGGCTCGCCTCGTTCTTCCAGTCGGCCGTCTACTTCGCGCTCGCGGTCGAGGTCGCCACCACCATCACCCTGGTCGCCAAGGACTATGAGTTCACGACGATAGCCTTCGGGGACTACGAGGCGCGGGTTTCCGCCATCGCTTGTACCATCTGTCTCCTGCCTCTTCTCTACCCCATCACTATTCTCTCTCAATCCGAGTCGTATTCCTCCACGATCCCCGCCATCAAAGACACTCAAAGCAAGCAGGGATACAGGCTGTGCCAGTTCTGTTTCGCTGTCCTGGCATCCATCTACCCATTCTTCTCCGAGTCGGTTCGCACCTGGGCACCAACACAGATAGGTGAGGGCGCGGGAGATGGGGGCGTCCTATACGTCGACGAGCATGAGTGGGCTGCCATCGGGTGGGTGTGCTTCGGGACGGTGGAGTACCTCACAGAGAGAGAGAGCACGATCCTCGGCGCATTCCACATGGTCGTATCGCTGTTTGTCGTTCTCTTTGCCCTCTGTATCCTGGCGCCGCCCGCTCTTCGCCGTCTGAACTACCGCTACGGCGAGGATTCGCGCGTCCGGGGCCTGATGATGGCGTTTTGCGACCAGGCTTCGCGGGCATGCCAAAAGTCGCCGCTGAGGTACGTCGTGCTGGCTGTCCCTGTGTGCCTGGCGGCTCCGCTGCTCTGGGGGTTCTGGAGGCTGCGCGCGCTGCAGAGGGAGCTTGCCACGGCGACGGGGAGAGATTACGAAGGGGACAAGTGGGACTTTGGCCAGCTTATTGCCGTCACGATATTCGTGCCGGTTGTGGCGGAGATGGCTTTTGTGGCAACACAAGGAACTTGGAAGTCCGACAAACATGGGAAGAGTCAGTGTAGTTAGGAGAGGGTCGGGTACATGATACGGATAGAATCGGAGACGTTGAGGAACAGAACCCTGCCAAATGTGATTGCTGCGGTAAAAAGAAAAAGGATAGAAAAACGGGATGGTCTTCTTTCGAGCACGCATGGACCCCGGAATGGAGCGGACGGCCTGGGCAAAGCCCAGGTAATTACGACTCGGAACTTGAATTGTACAGATTTCGTACCTGCTCAGAAGGACGGGAATCACTCAGTTAGTATCTTCCCTTCCCTTAACCGGCAGCCTGCAGGTACTTCAGGCAGGCACCTTCCCTCATTTCCATTTCATGTGATGACGCGGACAAAAACCAGACACAGGACCATTGATAATTGCAGCTTGACAAATCGTTCCAAGACTTCCTTTTCTGTCATGCTGTTGTCAACCCAGGGCCCTCACCCTCCGTGACGAACTCGCGAGATGCACTCGGGGGCTGGCCGCGGCCAATGTCCCAACAAGTAGTAACGAAGGCAACTGATCTGAGCACCGCCACCAAAGCGGCGAATCGCAATTGCCCATGTAAACGCCGATAAAGAACCATGCATGAGAAGGCAGAATGCAAGGCAAACCTCTCAAAACATGGACTTCTTGCACAACTCAGCGTCGGTCCTCTCCCCTTTTCCCCGTCGGCTGTTCAACTGAATGGGGAGACCACCCACCACCATCGCGCTCCGTTGTTGTTGTCGAGCCCCCGATTCAAACGATTCCTTCCCGTCCTGCCACTCTCCGAGTCGTCATGGCCGAGCCTCTCGGGGCCGTGTCAGCTTGCGTCGGGATCGCCGCCTTCGTTCTGCAGGTCGCCGTCAGGATTGAGGACTTGAAGACCCTACTACTCAAGGACATTCCTACCGAGGTTGCCGATCTGCTGGGTCGTCTTTCTGAGTGGCTTGAGCTGTTGCACACGCAGTTGGAAAAGCTGCATTCCAAATCCCTCGAGGGCGACCCCGCGGTCAAACTCGCCGTCGAGCAATCTTCCAGTCGCTTCCGCAAGGTGGAGGATGCCGTACAACAACTCCAGTGCAAGTATCTTCTGGAAGGCCACGCACTGTCCGGTCGCCGCGACAACCTGAAGCTCAAAGTTACCCGCAAAGACGTTCTGGAGCAGATCAAAATCGCCAAGGACAGCATCACGGACATAATTCACGACATCAACCTGTGGGTTCCATTCATCAAGCTGGCTCTGCAAAGTTATGAACATTGTCTGACTGATCTTCTACTTAGAGCGTGTTCGGTCTCGAGCCTCTTTCTACTGCGGCAACATGTTCAGATGTCAGACGCAATGGTCATTGCCCATCGCAGGGGCTCTCCGCTCGGCGAACTCGGAGGCCCGGCGGCGGTTCAGGAGTCCGCTGCCGTATTCATTGAGCATTTCGAAAAGGAGACAACATCAATTCCGGAACGACAGATCCAAAGGATACCAAGGGCAAGAAGACCCCAGCACTGCGGTCCACGACACTGCGATTGCTTGTGCCACCTGACGGCAAAGAAGTCCGGACGCTTTTGGGCGTTAGAGTACACGCTCCTGTCGATCCTTTTGAAGAAACCCGCCACACGAAAATGTTGTTCCAGCCAGTTCTGCCTGAACCTACGGCTTGCGCTCTCAAATTACGGGATCCCTCTAGCATTCGTCGCGGGGCTGAACATGACGATGGATCCCATTGGGTTTACGCTTCGGCCAGCTCTCAGCGTTGAGAGAATCGTGAGGTATACATCCCCGGGCTTTGAGATCCTCGCCCGGCTCCAGAGCGGTTTCATCTCAGTTGCAGAAGCCCAGGCCAAATTCGTTGAATGGCATCGGTCGGATCCGGCTCTCAAATACCACCGAAATCCGTCCGGACAGAGCTACTTACAGGTAGTCAATCCATTGTCCACCCAGAGCGGACGCTGTATAGAGGAGATGGACTGATGCTTTTACTAGCGCCTCCTCGATTACCCCTGGTCCTTTAACCCCCGGGACCAGTTGGAGTTGCTTCGGATGTTTGTTGACGAGCCCTTCAACATGAGTCTTGACGACCAGGACAGCAGGTAGACTAGCTCCCGTCATCATCAACATGTCGGGTGTCAGTTCAAAACGTTCTAACTGGTGACACTCGCAGCTTTCTCACCAAGTGCGCAGGTTGGATCGGAGAAGGGCCGCATCTTGACCTTCTTGATGCTATTCTTGAAGGTGGCTTTGGCCCAACCGCCGTCAACTCACCACACTGGGAACAGTGGCCACAATGCTGCTCGCCCGATTGGATGGCTGGGAATTGTACCCCGGATCCATTTTTTGTTGAGTATCTCGCCACGCTCGTGAAGAATGACCCTTGTAAGTGCTCAAGTATTATTATTATTAGTTATTAATCTTACACCGCAAAGGCTTATGCCTCGCTCAGCTAAAGCAAGCGGTCCCTCCTCGTTGCTTTACATGCAATGCATCCTCTCACGTGCTGCGCCTTCACAGCACAAGCGCTGTGTAGGCGTTCCCTGTGTACCCTCCTATCCAACAGTCCGGAACTCATCCTTCCGGCTTGGTGACGACGGTGCTGTGGGTGGCCATCTCGGCCTTGTGCGTCACTCTAGCGCGCAGCGTGGGCTGCGTGCCGATGGCTTTGGCTCAGCGCTAGAGTCCTATGCGTCTCCCCCTCCTCCTCCTGTTGGCCTCTCCTAGGTCCTCCGTCTCCCTGTCTGGCCCTGAATTCCCCTCCTCCTCCTGTTCCAGTTCCATCGCAAGCCGGTATTCCTGTAGCCGTCCGAGTCTCATGAGCCATGCCACAACCCGCTCTGCCTCTGAGCAGCGCTCTAGCGCCTCTGCCAGGGCGTGTCTGTCCCTGAGCTGCGGTCTTCCCTCCTCGAGCTCCCGGTCCGGGCACCTAAGCACCAGGTGAGCCACTGTCTCTGGTGCTTCCCCGCAGCGGCATAACGGTGTGGGTATTCCAGGGACTCGCCTCTTGAAGAGAAACTCCCTCAGGCCTATTGCTCCTGTGCGAGCCTGCGTCAGGAGTGAGCTCCTTGCGTTATTTAGTCCTTCGTGGGCTGCCAGCGGTCGTGCGGGGGGGTCGAGGCTGTAGAGATCGGCTGCCTCCTTATAGCGACGTGGGCGCTGCGCGTCTGCGCGTTCCATTTGTGCCCTGCGGCGGGCCTTCCATTCTCCGATAGTCGTCACATCCGCGTCTAGTTCCGTCCATTGCCTGTCCGGCGTCTGATGGTCGTCCTCGCTGCTCCTGATATGTGCCTGCAGCCACTCCTTAGCCCACTCCTGCTTTTGGAGGGTAGGTTCCACCGCCAGGGTTCTCGTGTTCCTCCGGGTCCTGCGTCGCCGCAGTTGGGATGTCACCGCTGCGCATGTGTTGCGCAGGAGCTCTGCCATCCCAGTCCTTTGTAGCCGCTGTTCGGTCCTCGCCACCCACCTGTTGAGGTATAGGTCGATAGGGGGCACCCAGGCCTCGCTTTCCAGATTGCGGACTGGAGTGGCCTTGTAGGCCCCGGTCACTACTCTCAGACAGCGCGTCTGTATCGCTTGGAAGTTGCGTGCAAGCCCTCGCGGTGTCCCACCGAGTGGGGTTGGTGTGTGCCAGGCCGTCGCCCCGTATGACAGGACGCTCCTGACCACCTTTGTGTATATCTCCCGAGCCTTTGAGATGCGCACGCCATGCGTCTTCGCAGTGAGTCTTGTGAGTGCAAGCATCTGGGTTGCCATTCTTGTTCCCACCTGCTCGCGGTGTGCCTTGAACGATAGTTTCCGGTCAAGCCAGACCCCAAAGTGCTCAAGTAACTGGACTCTGGCAAACCGATCACTGACCATTATGTCCCAGCCTTCTCTGGCTCAGCACCACTCTGTAACGTGGTTCTCACCGGGTCAGACAACGACGTCACGGCTTGGTTGTCAAGAAGCAGCCAGCCGTTGGAGGAGAGCACGACCTTTCTCGGGCAGACCCCACTACACCTGGCTGTCAGCAAACCGAGCGTCTGTCGCATCCTCTTGGACGCGGGCCATGCTTTGGACGCTACCGACAAATGGGGAGTGACTCCGCTGATGTACGCAGCAGCCATGGGCGAGAAGGAGACTGTGATTCTGCTACTATCCAAGGGAGCACACCCTCTCATCCAACAGAAGAACCCAATGACGCGTCCATATCACGGCGATGGGAGCGGCAGGACGATTTTCCATTACGCAATAGCTCGTGGCCACCTGAATCTCGTCATCCACGCTCTGCGGACAATAGAGAAGACTTATGGCATCGAGGCTCGTCAGGTGTGTGCCCATGTGGCCGTTTTGGCCGCAATATCTACTACTATTGGCCCATTATTGGACGGCAGGGTTGATTTCGTGGTAGAGCTGGTAGAGAAGTTGGCTGACTCGGGCGTTAACATGTCCTTCGGGGACAGCGCCTGCGGTGTGGACGGCAACAACCTCATGCACTATGTGCAGACTTTGAAAGAGGCATCCGCTTTTGTACGGTGTGGCTTCCACAAGTTCAACGACAGGAACAGCAATGGTAAGCTGGCAATCAACTCGCTGCTGGAACGATACCGCGATCCTGCACTGATCAGGTTTTGCATCGACAACGGCACGACAAAGACAACCAAGATCGGACCGTTTTGTTCGAATTAGTCTCTCGCTTGGCTGGTTCCGGTGACGGGAAAACCTGGGCCACGCTTGACACAATCAGGCTCTGTCTCGATGCCGGAGTTGACATTTTTGACGGGGACAGCTGCAAGTGCCCATGCTCGCCTGGCGGCTGTACCATCTCGGGCATTTTCTCCATCGATTTCCCAACCTCGACATTTTACAGCTTCGAAGTCGCTCCTGGGCTCTTTTGGTCTCTCGAATGGGTGACCCTGGTAGAGGAACATTGCGGAGTGGAAGCCGCAAAGCGCGTTCTTCTTTCACTGCTTCGCCGGGTCAAGTGCGACCAACCTGATATCGCCATCGGCCATGTGTGCTGTCACAGGGGTCACGGAATCGCCGCGGGCAAAGGCTGGCGCTCTTACATGTTTGGGAATCAGCCGCGGCCGCTGGCGGATGACGACATTGCAGATATTCTCGACGAAGAGAGCGACTTCATTGACCTTCTGGACATGGAAATGGAGGAGCTGGCTTCGGATAGTCTCCACTCGCTACGAACAAGGTGGATGTCCGTCATCAAGGCCAAGTACGACGCTCATATTGAACAAGTCAACAAAGAGAGGGCCAAGTACAAGCCTTCATTTCCAACAGACTATGTAAGCATTGCGGAATGATGCCAGAGGTTGGTTCAGAGCTGACCAAAATGCAGGCTGAGGGGCAACTTCAAGGAGACTTTCAAGTCGATTACAAGAATGACACCTACTACCCTGTCGGCTGGCCGTCAGTGATCTTCATGTTCAAAACGGAGCCCAGAGCATATGCCATGACAGGCGCTGTGTCCTCGTACGACTCTTGGTTGCGGTACGAGCACGGAAGGACTGACGACTACCCGATTCGCGATGTTCGAAAGAGCGGGTGGTTCGAGAGGCGTGCCGGCTGGGTCAAGGAGCTCGTCGATCTCATGGAACTTTCAGCCGACGAAACCGATGCAGGAAAGAAACGGCTTCAGGAGCTGAACGAGGAGAAAGGCGCGATTTCGAAAGTCCAGTAGTCTTGGAGCTTTCGCGATTCGTTGTTGGAGACACCTGAGTGAGTGGCGAGAAGTCATTGAGAAGGTAATTACCTTGTCTGTACGTTTCTGAGTCTTTATGAATTGATGATTGTTTCCAGTTGACACACATCATAATAGTGGCCCAACATCTTGAGATGAATTTGAGATTCGGCCCTCACTTTAAAAGGGGGAAGCGTTCAGTTCAACCGTGTGCAGCTCTAGGGTGTCGCATGACTCGGAAGAAGGCGGTGATGGACGAACAGTCGAACACCCTTCTCAAGTTTTCGTCTCATCCCGGCTGATTGTCGATAACAAGTCCTCAGCACAAGGCGCCCTCCCGTCGCTTGCGTACCTCGGCCACCCAAGCCGCTTGGGCAGATTACTTTGGCTGACTCGGCATCACCAACTGCAGTGTTTTCCCAATCTTACTCTGCAAGGGCCTTGTGGTGGAAAACTAAGGTACCTTAGCCGGGGTACAGCCTGGACTCTGGCGGGGCCGAACCCCAGTGCCCGACAGTCCGGGGAGCCAACCTCCTTAAAACTACCAACAGTCTGCTGGTTGGGGGTGGAGTTATTGTTCCACGGTTTCCAGTGCTTCCCCTGACCCTTCGCCCCAGTGCCCTGTCCTCAGCAGCCAGCTTCTCAAGCTCTTCGAGGTACGAGTCGTACGACGTGCAACAATGCACTCATGCTGGCTCTGGGCGTGCGCGGCACTGGCGACGCTGGCGGCTGCGGTAGAGGTGATCACGACGCCGCGACAGTCTGAAGTCGACATTGTCTTCCGCACAACGAGACGTACCGGCCGCCTTCGGACGACTTCATGCCCATTGTCCTGGCCATCCAAAACGCCAGCGTCGCCGCGTTGCTCGGGAAATTTACTGTATATTGGATTATTTTTCAACTTGTGGGAGGGCATTTCAACGCGACCTTGTTGGCACCAACCATGGATTTCGGCCATTTCGAAGTCTTCAGCAACGATACGTCGGCGGACACGACCCTGTTCCTCGTTGGCTTCACCAATGCCACGAGATGGCTAAGTTGGGGACGGTTCGTCAAACCAGCCACCGAGCACCTGTACCCACCCGCCTCCGACGACAGGTACATGCTGTACTGGAGCATTACCTGGCTCGACCTGTTAGGGCACTGTGACACCAAACGCGAAGCCATGGTGGTTGCTGACGGCCAAACCGAGGGGGCATTGACGTTCAACATGCAGACCACCACTGGCTCGCAGCAGCAGGGCGAGACGGTGCATGACGTGAGCGAGGACTTGCCCGAGTGCCCGGAACTGGGAGGAGTCGTCCAGATCGGGCCCCCTCCGAACGCGACGAAGCCCCAATGCCCCGGGCTCGAGATACTCGAGAGCAGCAGGCAGTAAGGCAACCCCTGCGCCGTCAAGGTCGACGAGGCCGTCGCGAGCAGCATCTCGAGCCGCGTGTCGAGCTCCGTCTCGAGCTTCTCGACCTCCCGGTGGCCGGAGCCCACTGTCACTGACGCGGCCGTGGAGTCGTCGACAATCACGGCTGGCGTCGTGGGCCCCGCTCGCCGGTGCAGACAGCGCTGGCGGCGGCGTGCATACTCTGCGGTGTCATTGTGTGAACGGCAGCGGCGAGAGACGCTGCTTCAGCTCCTGAAACGGGACAGAGAGCACCGAAATTATGCCACAAAGTGTCTATATAGCTCTATTTCGCTGGCTCTATCTGTCGCCGAACGATCAAACGCCTCTACCTGTATGTCAAGGTCCCGAGCCCTATGCCGGCTGTGGTGCTGCTCTTGCTACAGAGCGAGCAAGCACAACACGCAGTATAACAGAAGCCAATCTCTCTCTATCCGCCACCGCGATCCCCGGTCTTTTGTTGAATAAAGGAGGCAGATGAGCATCCATCCCGGTCTCCCGGCCCATATCACAACGAACCCAAACATCTTTTTGCAGATGCAAACCCAACACAACTCATCTCCCACAATATTAAACACCACCATTGCCACATTAAACATCCCCTCCTACGTTGAGTCCCCCCCCAACCCCAACCCCCTTTCCAGTCCAAACCCCAACCTACGCAGTCTCCACAACCTGCACCACCTCCCCCTCCCCCACCACCCCTCCCTCTACCATTCCCTCCTCCCCAGCCACCCCAGCAGGCGGCACCACGATCCCATACCGCTCATACGGAAACCCGACCAGCGTCGGCAGGTACTCGGCCCACCCATCCCCGATCTCGCCGAGCTGGTGCAGATCCACATCCCCTGCCTCGCCCGTCCGGCCCGCGAGCACCTCGGCCTCGCGCCTGGCATACTCCCGCTTGAGCATCGGGTGCGGACACCAGACGACGCGCATGCCGGCGCGGCGGCCGGCCTCGACGCCGGGGACGCTGTCCTCGAACACGAGGCACTCCTCGGGGCGGATGGGTTTTTCGCTCGCGGGGAGCGAGTCGTTGATGGTCTGCAAAGCGAGGAGGAAGATGTCGGGCAGGGGCTTACCGCGCCCGGGGGGGATGCGCGGGTCGTCGCCGAGGACGCGGCGTGTGGTGGGGAAGACGGAGAAGAGGTCGGTTAGGTGGGAGGTCTTGAGGCGGAAGTTGGTTAAGTGGGACGAGGTTGCTAGGGCGATGTGGACGCGCTGGCCGGCGTTTTTTTCTTTTGAAGTTGTTGTGGTGGGGGGGAGGTCCCAGTAGCGGGTGCGGCCGAGGTTGGAGAGGAGCTCGGGCACGCCGGGGAGGGGCTGGGTGGTGATGAAGTGCTGGGCCTGCAGGGCGTAGAGCTGCTTGCTGTACTCCTCTTGGGTGATGGGCAGCTGGGCCCAGTCGTGGAAGAGCGCGTTGGCGGCGGGGCCCGGGCGGCCCTGGAGCTTGGCCTTGATGCTCCACGGCAGCTGTGGGCGCTGGTACTTCTCCAGGATCAGGTTGATGCAGAGCGTGTAGAGGTCCTCCGTGTCCAGGAGCAAGCCGTCCATGTCGAAGAGACAGGCGCGGACTGGAGGAAAGCTGGGACAGTGTTAGAGTGTGGAACGGTGAGGTGATCTGCAGGGGAAGCACATACTCGGTCTTGGGAGCCATGATAGATGATGACGACAGCTGTGTGAGGGCGTTTGGGATGAGAAACCGTCGGGATTAATAAATATAAGTTACAGCGGTGACGGTCCTATCGTCCACTCGAGGTCCTGGAAAAACAAGGCACGAGGGAGAGGTAACAGAAAGGACAGCTGCAGAGTTGAGGTGAGAGTCAGAGAGACGATTTTCACCGTCTGCAGCGTTGCGGGGCACCTCGGACCGGCTTGATATCGGACGCAACCTTAGCTTCATCAAGGTACCTACCTCAAACTAACCAGGTCAACATGGAATTCAACAAAACCTCTTCTGGTTCTCAGCCATGCACAGCTGACGCGACTTCTCCCGATTGCGTTGAAACGGTTTCATTCGGGCCGTCCCCGTCGACGCGATGCGGCTAACCGAGGAACTGTGAGATAAGCGATGTGATGTTGATTGTTTGCCGTGTCAGGGGTCCAGCGGCCGAGGGCTCCGAGGTAGGAGGAAAACGGTGAATCCACGGGTCCACCGTTTCAATGTTGAATTAGATGTTGCTGCAGTGCTGCCGCTGAAAAACTCCGTACAGATAGTGGAGCTTTGAAGGAGGCCAACGTTACTTCGTATCCGTAGAACTTCCGCAGGCATGAAAACGGAGCCAACCAATCAATGCCCTTAATGCCTCGCGTGGCATCGCGACTTCATCCATTGGATCCGAGTCTAGCGGTGCTTTATCTCGCAATCAGTGAACCTTGGTCCGGCTGTCCCATCGAGGCCCGAGCACCTGTTGACAATGCCAATCACTGATGACAAGGCGCCGACCCAGGCGGCAGAGCCTGATGTCCCGAAGCAGGAAGATGTGAACGACGACCACCACGAAAGCTTCTCACCCGAGGAAGAGTCGGCAAGTACCAGTAGTCCCAGACTCAAGCCCCCTTGCGCCTCGACTGACCGTCCGTCTTGCAATAGTCGCTAGTAGCCGAGTCCAACTCGCACAAGGCCGACGCCAACGCTCTCTTCGCGTCGGCCAAGTACGAGGTTGCCATCGGCAAGTATGACGAGGCTGTGGCTGTGTGTCCCAACTACCTGGACTACGAGCTGGCCGTGCTCCGGTCCAACATCGCCGCCTGTCACTTGAAGCTGGAGGAATGGAAGGAGGCCGTCAGCAATGCCACCACCGCGCTGGACGGCCTCGATCGGCTGGAGCAGCAGGAGGGCGAGAAGGCCAAGGCCGAAGCAGAACAGGTCAAGGTCGAAGAGGATGACGACGCCGAAGCCGAGATTATCAGCGCCGGCGCCACAAAAGCCGGCCCGGCCTTTTCTATGAGTCCAGAGCATGACGCGATCAAAGCCGCCTTCCGGAAACGACAGGACGACATCGCCCGGATACGCGCCAAGGCCCTGATGAGACGGGCGCGCGCGAGAAGCGAGCTGGGCGGGTGGTCGGACCTGGAGGGCGCCATCCAGGACTACAAGCGCCTGTCGGGCATGGCCAACCTGACGGCGGCCGACATGAAGATCGTGCAGGCCCAGCTCCGGGCGCTGCCGCCGCGCGCCAAGGCCGCTCAGGAGAAGGAGACGGCCGAGATGTGGGCGAAGCTGAAGGACCTAGGCAACGGCCTGCTCAAGCCGTTTGGGCTGAGTACGGATAACTTCAAGATGGTCAAGGATGAGAAGACGGGGGGTTACAGCATGAACTTTGAGGGCGGGGGAGGGAGCAAGACGTGAGGTCAAAAATGCGTCGGATGAAATACGTTGGGTTCCTCCTCCTCTTGGCGATCGATGTTTGCTGTGTGAGGTGCGCTGCTCACATCGGCTCAAGGAGCAGAGGCGGTTTCAGACTAAGGCGCCGCTTCAATTGACCGGCCGTCCAGCTCCAGCGTCAAGAACGCTGGCAAGCAAACCGGGGCAACGCGATCACTGAATCCCACTCCGACCAAACCCATCTCATTCACAAACGGGCTCTGAGAATCGGGACGGAGGTGTGGTGAGAAGACTTAATCGCCGAGTGCCCGGCTTGTCAATACATGTTTGGGTGGGGACGAAACATGGTGACTGCCAGACTGGGATGGCAAGGATGATACATATCAGTCGAGGTTGCCCATGATGCAGGGCGACTGAGCCGTCATATGCTTGGGCACGAGGACGAATGCCAATCGATGTTACTGTGGTATGTTGTCTCCGTAGTCACGGCGAGGCAATGATGGGAAAAGCTCGATCAGACAGAAACGGCTTCGAGAGGCCTCGAGAGGCCCAAGCTCTAATGTGGGTCCCAGCGCCAAGACACTCGATAAGCCGCTTATCAAGCAGCGCGGGGCAATGAATTCTCAAAATATTCTTGGGAGTCAAATCGCCCCTCTGAGACGACCGGATAACACCAATCACTCCCGAGTCTTCAAGCATCGACCTGTCTGCTTTCTTTTCCCACAAGGTCCATAAGAGCCCGACGATCTGTCATCCATTTTTTGATCCCCAGAGAATCCAGCGGAACTGCAGCAAAACAATTACAGCACAGCCGGGATGGATATCGACAGTCCCATGGGCATGGCCCCCATGACGGGCGGCACCGCACGAACGGGCGCAACAATCCTCTGCTGCAACTGCGGCGTGCCCATCGACGGCACCGCTTCGGCCGGTGCACTCTGCTACGACTGCATCAAGTCCACCGTCGACATCTCACAAGGCATACAACGCGAAGGCGTGCTACACTTCTGCCGAGACTGCGACCGATGGCTGATGCCGCCCGCGAGCTGGGTGACGGCCGCCCCCGAGTCACGCGAGCTGCTGTCGCTCTGCCTCAAGCGGTTACGGAACCTGGGCAAAGTCCGCATTATCGACGCCCGCTTTGTCTGGACAGAACCGCACTCTCGTCGCATCAAAGTCAAGATCACCATACAGGACGCCGTCGCCGACGGGGTCCTGCTGCAGCAGAGCTTCGAGGTCATCTACGTTGTCGCCCACCAACAATGCAAGGAATGCGCCAAGTCATATACTGCCAACGTCTGGCGGGCTGCCGTGCAGGTGCGGCAGAAGGTGACCCATAAGAGGACATTCCTCTTATTGGAGCAGTTGATCCTCAAGCACCAGGCACACAAGGACACAATAAACATCAAGGAGGAGAGGGACGGTATCGACTTTTACTTCGCCCAACGGAACCAAGCCGAAGCCTTCATCCACTTCCTCAAATCCGTCGTCCCAATCCATACGAAGGAGTCGAGGCATCTCATTTCGGCCGATACCCACACGGGCAACAAGTCGTACAAGTTCAACTACTCGGCAGAGCTTGTTCCCGTCTGCCGGGATGATCTCGTGGCACTCCCTCTCAAACTCGCAAAGGCGCTCGGCAACATCACCCCCCTGCTGCTCTGCTGGAGGATAGGGACGTCGGTCAACCTTCTCGACCCAAACACACTCCAGACGGCCGAACTCAGCGCCGACGCTTACTGGCGGGCGCCCTTCCACCCCCTGGCGGGCGCCACCGACATGGTCGAGTTCGTCGTGATGGACATTGAGCCGACGGGCCTGCGCAAGGGCAAGTGGGTGCTCGGCGAGGCCATCGTGGCCCGGGCGTCGGACCTCGGCGTCAACGACAACACGTACTTTGCCCGCACGCACCTCGGCACTCTGCTGCGGCCGGGCGACTCGGTCATGGGCTACATGCTGTCGGGCACCAACTTCAACTCGGACGCGCTAGACGCCATCGAGAACTCGCGCGCGTACGGGTCCACCATCCCGGACGTGGTGCTGGTCAAGAAGCACTACCCGAACCGGCGCAAGAACAAGCGCCGCAACTGGAAGCTCAAGCGCATGGCCAAAGATGAAGGGGAGCTGCTGCCCAAGGCGGCCGACCAGGCGCGCATGGAGGCCGAGTACGAGCTGTTCCTGCGGGATGTCGAGGAGGACGAGGAGCTGCGGGCCGCGCTGGCGCTGTACAAGAGCGCAAAGAAGAAGAAGGCGCCGCAGGATGCCGATGCCATGAGCATTGCCGAGACGGAGATGACGGGGGTGGAGGAGGAGGAAGGGCCCAAGATTAGCATGGATGAGTTGCTGGATGACTTTGAGGAGCTGGAGATTCAGGACGGCGAGCAGTAGAGGGGGGCTTGTCTCTGGTGATTTTCGTACGTGGGTTGCTCGCAATGTGAAGAACTTCACCTGGGCGGACTTTTAACTGGATTGACTCCTCTATATGTTGATGTGCTACGCTATTCACATCCCAAAAGCTCCGGAAGCAACAAACTACGCTCTTGACTGAAGAGCCGGGATTCGCCTTGTACTCCATCAACTAATTCCAAGACGAGGGTATGGCGTGCATCGCGCTCGATACGACTTTGCTCATCCATCCATCTCCCGAGTCATGGTACTGGTGCCTGTGCCTGGCCAGGGGAAATGGAAAGGTGAGGAGGTGCTCATGAAACCGACCGCTGCAGCCAAGTTCCCCGTGGTCAATGTACTTAGAATCTGAGCTTCCCGGACTGGACTAGCCGACTAACCTCCCAACTCAACGGCCGACTGACCGACCCCGTCCCACCACAACCTACTTCGTCTCTTGAGAGGTTGGTCCCCTTCTTGATCTTTTCAGATACCGAGCGTGACGATGTCTGACTCCGACACCGAATCTGAATCTACACACAATCGCGCGTTTGGACTGTAGCAGATCCCGGCAGCCACGACTCGGAGGATGGCTGATCTGGTGGAGGTGGCTTGTGAGAAGTAGCGGGTGGTGGTGTGTCTGGGTCTGGGTCTGGGCTGTGAAGCTGCGGGTGGGGATGTGTCGGTCGTGCTTGGAGGGGGGTTGGGATGGGAGGTTGGATACCTTAAGAGGTTATTGCATGGGGTTTGGGATGGAGATGGGGCTGGGGCTTGGGCTTGCGGTGGAGGTGGATGTGGAGGTGGCTGAGTTGGGGTGCTTGTGCTTCGATTCCCCGGGGACCTGCTTCTGTTGAGTGCGAGGGTGGTGCTGTGATTAGACTTGTCGCTTGGGTTGACGTTGATCGGGCGCGTGCGGGTCTGGTGTGAGTTGGGAGGCTTGCTCTGGGTGGGCATGGATAGGAGACGGCTGGGTGAACGTCTCGGGACGGGATGGTGGGGAAGGGTCGCTGTGGCGGGTGGAAATGAACTGGGTTTGCATAGGCTGGGAGTAGGTTCTCGCTGGTGGGAGATGGAGGGTCAAGGAGACAAGAAAAGCCCCTCATCCTGGGCAGTCGGCGAGAAGGGGGTGGAAGAGTTGGAAGCATGGCCTGACCCAACATTGGGCTGTCCGTAGTGTTGTCGTCTTCGGCGGACTCAACCACGGGGATGATACTCGTGAAACGGCAGTTCTCGATCAGGACGAGCTTGGGGTTGCCTCTCGGTGTTTTCTGGATTTCAAGGACCTCGTGGGGGAAGCCGCGCGAGCGTGTCATGGAGGTACCCTGGAGTCCGGCTGGTCGCCGACGTTCACAGTCGGTGTCTGTGGATGGGGCGTGATGGAGGGTGGCGACGCAAGTGGCTTGTTTGTGTTGGACTGAGATTCTCGGACTAGCAATCTTGTAGTGACAGCTGATCCAGCCAAAGGAGGGCTACGGCTGTCCGTGTGGGTTCGAGATGTGACTTGGGAGTCCCCCCTTGGCTGTGAGGTCGATGGGCTGCCGTCGGGTGATGGGGGCCCCGGAGCCTGTATTAGAGAAACTCCCCGGCTGAATGCCGTGATGCACACTTCAATGGCCGCCCCCGTCTTGTCCAGGCCTCGTTCCCCCAAAGTCCCCACTCATGTTGATACCTGCGTATGACCATCAGCTCCAGGAGGGCCCTCTTGTCAACGTTCTTCTCTTCGTCAAGCAGCCTCCTGATGCAACCCTGAAGCTCCGCGGTCTGATCGCGTGATGTCCGCAAGGTTCGGATCGCAGACTAAACGGTCGCGGCATCCAGTCGGTTCCCACCAATCCCTGGTACAGGAGGGGGGCTAACACTTGGATCACTCGTGATGTGTGTTCCCAGGAAGGCCATGACCGGAGCAATAAACAAGAGCTGTGGAGGGATTGCACAGCAGGGACGGAAGCATATATAGTTTTGTTCGGGGCCTGGGTGTCACTGGTGTCTCAGAAGAACAAAGGTGGACAAGACGTACGGTCTGCCTTGGCAGGGTCTATATGAAGCAAAGTTGGGTATACGCACAGGTCTAAACAAACACCAAGAGAACCCAAGAGAATCATATCCCTTGTCTCAGATGCCTGGGGAAGATCAAAAGATCTTGCTGAGAACTCTCTGGACCTGCTCCGGCTGTTCTTCCTGTTTCCCCTTTCTGGCCAGGGATATCTGTTTGAAAGTCCGTCTTCTGTCCCGTGCAGATCCGTCCTCCGCGTTGGAAGCCACCACCTCCTTGCTGTCTGGTGCCGCGTCCACGTCCTCTCCCGGATTCTTCCGTTTGGCTGCCTTCTTGGACTGGATTCCGTTGAGGACCTTGGCTTTTTCCACATTCCGGACAAAGTCCTTGTTCTCGCGGGTGGTCCTGGCAATTTCGGCGCGCATCCTGCTGGTCCTTTCCGCATTCTCGGCCGTAATCTGCTCAGTAAGGTGGTGCCTTGGGTTGATGTTAGCCTTTTTGTCCAGACAAGGTTGTGAGCTTGAGTTGCTAGTTGGGAACCCACCACTTGAAGCCGTTCAGATATTTCATGGCCCAGACGTCGTCATGGTACCAGCTCGACTTCTTCCCGCCGATGATCTGGGCGTTCAACAGCTCGCACGCCTTTTTCGCGTCCTTCTTCTTCACAAACTCGACCCAGCCCTCGGTAAATGACCGCTTTTTGTTGCCGCCACTGCGCACGCGGCGGGCGTGCTCAGTGGGGTCCTCGGGGGTGAGAAAAATCCTGTTGATCTTGCCGTAGGGTTCAAGCAGCGAGCGTAGTTTTGCGGGTTTCATAAACGGCGGTATCCTCGACAGGTAGACCACGCCGGATTTCTTGATGGCTGCCTCGGTCGCGACGAGGTTCTTCTTGGTGAGGGGCTTTGACACGCCCGGGAGCTCTGCTGTCATCCCCAGCTTGTCGCCCCCGGACCGCTCCGCTGTTTCCTCTTCGTTGGGGGCGCGCACGGATTCCGTAAGAGGCCCCCCGAGGTTTGCGCCATCCTCGTCGCTAAAACCGTCTTCCCGGTCGCTATGATCTCCATCTTCGCTTTCTTCGTCTTCTACCCTCCTCCGCTTGGCGCTGCGGCCGCCCTTCTGCAAGTCGTCTTCGGAGTCATATTTGTGACCCGCATCGTCGTCGCTGTCGCCAGTGTCGAGGAATTGGTTGCGCTTGTCGGCCATGGCGAGCAGTTGTGATGGGTACTATTTGGGTTTCTTAAGAGCCTGCGCAGCTGTGGAACCTCTCTTTCGAGACCTTCCAAAAACTTCGGCTGCAAGAGAGAAGTAGTCCGTGCGTGGGGAGCCTGCAGCGGTAGTAGTACCCAAAGTGACCGGGCTGGAAAAGATGGGCTCCAGTAATGGCGCCTCCACAGGCACATAATCTTTGATTTAGACTCCGAAACGTTAGAAATAGATCATTGGGGTTTCTTTCCTTTGAGTATTAGAAACTTCAAAGATTGAAGTGACCATATTCAAGCCCTGTAATTGTCAACATGTTGGAACCATAAGTATCTCGGAAGTGCCGGGAGGTGTCGACTGTTCGAGCTGGGATCGTCTTATCTTATCTTATCTGTGGCGGCAGGCAAGGAGGGGCCGAAGGGCAGCAGGGACGCAACCGAGAAGGAATGAGCAACCGTCGAACTTCCATTGATCAAGAAATCTCCAAGTGGAAGCACCGTTTCTTGCGCCAAACAGCATCCAGAGTTCAACGATCGTCTGCCAACATGTCGGTCGAAGTGATCACGACCATTTCTCCCACGACGAACGAGCCGATCCTCAGTCGCAACGGCGTCTCTGCGCAGGAACTCGAGCAGCTCCCGAGCATTGCCGTGCAGGCCTTCGAGACGTGGCGCAAGACGACGCTGAAAGAGCGCAAAGCCATCATAAACAAGGCCCTCAAGGTTCTGGACGACAGGACAGATGATCTCGCATCCGAGCTCACCGTCCAGATGGGTCGGCCCATCGCCTACACGCCCAAGGAAGTCGCCACTGCCATAAAGAGAGCCGAGTACCTCGTCGAGATCAGCGACGGTGTGCTCCAAGACACCCCCGGAGAGTCGGAGAAGGGATTCAAGAGGTTCATCCGCAAAGTGCCGGTGGGGCCTGTCCTGATCATCTTTGCGTGGAATGTAAGTGATCGACCTAGGATGCAGAAGACGAACGACTACCTCGATCGAGCAACCACTGATTGTCCTCCTAGTACCCGTACCTAATCCTTGTCAACGCCTTGATACCCGCGCTACTCGCTGGAAACTCGGTCATCCTCAAGCCCTCTCCCCAAACGCCTACCGTCGTCGAGCAGGTCGCCAAGGCATTCACCGAGGCCGGTCTGCCCAACGGTGTGATCCAATACTTCCACTCTGGCTCGCCCACCGTCATCGAGACGATTGTGCGCAATCCAAAAATCTCGCTGATCTGTTTCACCGGCTCGGTAGCTGGCGGGCTTGCCGTCCAGAGCGCGGCGTCGGACCGCATCGTCAACGTCGGCCTGGAGCTTGGGGGGAAGGACCCCGCATATGTCCGTGGGGATGTTGATATCGCATGGGCGGCCGAGGAGATTGTCGACGGTGCAGTTTTCAACTCGGGCCAGAGCTGCTGCTCAATAGAGCGCGTCTATGTCGATGAGAAGATCCACGACGACTTTGTCTCGGCAGTCCAGAACGTTCTCAAGGGGTACAGGCTTGGGGATCCTCTGGACAAAGATACGCACCTCGGCCCCGTCATCTCGAAGAGGTCCAAGGAGACCATCGAGGCGCACATCAAGGATGCGCTAGACAAGGGCGCCGTCAACGCCACCCCGGAAAACGAGACGTTCAGCAAGCTCCCATCCAAAGGCAACTTTGTCGCCCCGACGCTGCTCACAAATGTGGATCATGGCATGACAGTCATGAAGCACGAGAGTTTTGGACCCGTCATTCCCGTCATGAAGGTCAAGAGCGATGAGGAGGCTGTAGGGCTGATGAACGACAGCGAGTTTGGCCTGACAGCCAGCATATGGACAAAAGACACAGAACGGGCATATGAGCTGTGTGAAGCAGTCGAGGCTGGCACTGTTTTCGTCAACCGCTGCGATTTTCCGAGTCCCGTAGGTCACGCTTCGCGGCATGCTCTTTCTTGTTGCACTCTGCTGACACGGTACAGGACCTGGCTTGGACAGGATGGAAGAACTCCGGAAAAGGCGTCACGTTGAGCAGATACGGTTTTGACCAATTTGTCAAGCTCAAGAGCTATCATCTGAAGGACTACCCTAAATAGTCAACCCGGGCTCATTGCATCCTGCCCATCGACGCAGGGAGGAATTGGCAAGGGATACCACCGCCAGTAGCACACGACAGGTCTTAGACTAATCCGCACAGCCTCACACTGTTAAGCACTCGGGACGCGTGAGCCGTTGAACTTGTCTCAGAAGGCACCCTTGATTGTCGAGACACATTCCACCGTTCTGGTCGAGGAGGGGCGGAAACGGCTCACATTCCCGTCCTCTCACCCTGCATCGGCTCTAAGCACTAGAGGCATGGAGCAGACGATGCAATGCGGCAATCATCTTCTTTGACATTTTGCGCTACCCCTCGGCGTCGCGCCCAGCCTTTTCTTTGTACCGGACCCGTCGTTGGCAAACCGCCTCGCTGTCCAACCTGCTTACACAAAAGGAGCCTGCAACGAGCGGGAACTTTTGGTCAATGGCCTCATCGACTTTCCATCCCGCTCCTTTGTTTCTTTAACCGCCATCTCGTAATCTGATCCACGCTCGTTTCCCATTACCGCGGTGCTGTTCCGCTCGTTCCAGCCCGTCGGTACTGCCTTGCAACCATTGCCGTCCCTTCGTCCCGTCGAGTCTCTTGACCCTGTGGCATCGACTGCTTCTGTTGTCTCGGTAGAGCCAGAGAGCCCTCGCTATAACATCTCGCCTCGGAAGCCTATCCTGGCCTCCTGCCTAGAGTCGAAAACTCATCTCACAGCAACTCGACACCTAACTCACCACCTCCCCGTTCAATATGGTTGCCACAGCCGTCTACTCGAAATTCAAGAGGCTCTACTTGTCTCTGCAAGAGATGGTTGGCCTCCGCCGCAGAAAGCGCCAGGTGCAGATCGTATGTCCCATCAACCACTCCCCCTAACACCACCAGGCCTGAAAACACTGTCTAACAGACGGTATCCTCCCAGTCCGAACCCTTCAACTTCAGAAAAGAACCCACCGTTCTCCCAGGCCTGACCGAAGACGAGTGAGTACCCTATGAACCCTCGCTCTCACCCTTCAGCTCTCGAGTCCCCGGCATGGCCTGGCCAGTCTCCCCCGCAGCAAGTCAGTCATTCTAACAACACCCCTTGCGCCTCCCAAGAATCTCGGTCCTCCGCGAGAAAGCAGCCGCCTCCCGCCTCGGCATAGCTCACGCCGACGCCGATGCCGACGACACTACGGTGGCTTCTGTATTCAACCCCCCGGTGACCGCCATGAGTTCCGCCGCCGCCCCGCCCCGTCCGTCACGCTGCCTGACAGTTCGTCACCACACAGCTGCTGCTGCTGTGACTGCAGGCCCGCTCTCCCTCTCCCCGCCGCCGTGCCTGTCGATCCCCATCCCCATCCCCATCCCCATCCCCATCCCCGCCACCATTAACCGGCGCGGCTCCTCGGGCTCGCTGTCACTGCGCAGCAGCAGCAAGACCCGCACGACGACTGCGACTGCGACACCGTGCGGACAGCAGGGGCTCGTCACGATGGACACGGGTTTCGGCCTGGCGGCGGCGGCGACTGGGCCTCAGCCTGAGAAGATGTCGTCGTCGTCGTCGTCGGTGTCAGTGTCGATGAATGATTTGGAGCTGTTGCTGCTGTTTGGGAACCCGTGGGGGGTTTCGACTTCTTCTGCTGGTTGTGCTGTGAACACAAGGGGGGGGGGTTCTTGGTTGTCAACCATGGCAAGGATGATATGTCGGGGAATTGGGGCGGTGGTGGTGGTGGTGGTGCTAAGAAGAAGGTTGGGATGATGGGGGTTGGCCCGGGGGCGGCGGCGGCGGAGACGGCGCTGTTTAGGCCTGTGTGTCCGGCTACTAGTACTAGTACCGCAGCGGCGTCCATCTCGCCGCTGGAATTGGATACTGCTGCGGTTGCTGGCGGTAACGGAGGGGCTGGTTATGGTGCGAGTTTCGGTGCGGACTGGGATATGGACTTTGATTTCCAGCTCGGGAGCCCTGTTAGTCCGCTGTCGCCGGCTTCGGTTGGGAAGAAGGGGCTCGTTGGGGTGTGTTGAACTTGAACCTGATGGGATGGGATCGGCTGGGGGGAATTGGAAAGAAGGGGGTTGTGTGGGGTCATGTCATCTGTCTTCTTTTCCGATTCGTGTTTGTATTGATGACGGGTCTTTTAGCAGGGTTTGGGGGTTGGAATTCGAGCTTTCTGCTATGGGAGTTGGCTGTAATGAGGAGGGGGGACAAAAGCGTTTGGGGGGCGGAATGCAAAGGAGAGTTAGGCTGAACATTGCAAGAAAATACCGTCAGGGAGGATAGGGAAAAAGCTGATGGGCTTTGGACATGGACATTGAAAGTACCGGGTCCTCGCGTTTGGCTTTGCATCAACAGCATTGCCATATCATGGCACCAGGCAGGGGAATTGGAAAGCAACAGAGTGCGCTGTTTTACTAGCCGATCCCCCCTGTGGTCGATGATCTGGCAGACAGCCGGTATTGTGTCGCCTTCTAACGCTGATCTATTAAATGCAGCCCCCTTTTGTCCCCTCCAACCACACCTCAACTGATCCACAGCTTGAAGTCCCCGACATCCTCTCTCCTCACGCCCTCCGTCTCCCCCCTGACCTTCATCAGCCGCACCTGTATCTCGTGCTGCATACTCCACTGCCGCAAAAACCCCTTCACCCTCTTCTCCGTCTCCGCATCATCCCTCATGACCACCGCAGCGGCATCATACCCGCCCGCCCCCGGCACCACGCTGCCCAAGACACCCTCCACCTTTTCCAGCCCGTCCAGCATAGCCTCCTGACTCTCGGGCTCGATGGGCACGCCGCAATCCCTTCCCAGCGTCCGCATTATCTCCCTGACGGGCCCCATCACGCGCCCAATCTCGTCCACCTTGCCTTCCTTCAGGACCTGCGCCAACTCATCCACCCTCCCCTGCAACCCCTCATACGCGCGGGCCGCCAGCCCCGGGTTCGCATCCCGCCACTCGTGCACCTTCTTCACCATGCCGACGGTCTGCGTGCCGCAGTCAACGTCGCACATGCGAATCGCCACGCCCGCGGGCAGCCCGACCCGGTCCTTCCGCACCTCGCAGTCCCACTTCCTGCCGGCGCCATCTTCACGGTCCGAGTCATCATCATTGACCAACCCCGCCAACGCCGCCGCGAACCCCGCCTCCCCGTGGCCCGGCAGGGTAGCAGCACCCAGCAGGGCCGGGCTGAAGCGGCGGTACAGGCACGAGCCGTAGACGGCGCTGGCGACGTCGAAGCCGCTGCCGATCTTGCCCTGGGCCGAGCAGTGCGCCACCTGGGCCAGGTTGTGCAGCACGCGCTTGCCCTGCGGGGTGGCCAGGTCGAAGGCGGCGGAGGGCGGGAGGTAGTGGGAGAGCAGGGCGGCGGTGAGGGCCGAGACGATGGCGGCCGAGGAGCCCAGGCCTGTCTTGTGGGCGTCGCCAAGGGTGGTGCCGAAGTGGCGGAAGCGGGGGCGGGCGGGTTTCGTTTCTGACTCGGCGGGTTGTTGATGCTGCTGCTGCTGCTGGGGGTGGGGGTGGGGGTGATGGTGGGTTTGGGGCCCTGGGTCAGAGAGGGGCGTGGCGGGAGGGAGATGGGCGGCGTCTTCTGCCGAGGAGCTGGACGAGGGGCGCTCGCCGGCGCGGTGGTGCTTGGGCTTGGAGTAGTAGTCGTTGTCGGCCAGGACGAGGAGGGAGACGGGGGTGAAGCCGTGCGAGGCCTGGCTCTTGTCTACCTCGGCGATGTAGCTAAGGACGTAGTTGAGCGTGGTCTCGACGAAGTGGTTGGGCTCAACGGGCGTGCCGCTGTGAGGCGTGTCAGCGGGAGCCTCGAGGACGCTCGTGTGAGATGAGTAGGCAGGGCGGGACACGTACGATTGCAGCTGAGTAACCTTGATGCCGCCGCCATTCTCGACGAGGTGGTAGCCGTATCGCCAGGTGGCATTGAGGAACTGGGGGCTCTGCACGACGATCTCGGACAGGTGGACGCCCTCGCTGGTGCGTATCTGCTGAGCGAGCACGTGGATGCGGGCACTCAGGCCAAAGACAAGACCCGTGTGTTTGCGGTCGAGCACAATGTACCCGCCCGCGAGGAGCACTTTGCCGGGGGCCGACACAACAACGGTGCGATCCCTGGGGCTTTCCGAGGCCATGCTTGTGAGGGAGGTCAACTGTAAACAATGGATTGCTTGATGCGAGTGGCTGGAAATGAGCGCAAAATGTGAGCCACGGCTGTGCCGGGAAAGCAAGCTGGACCTTGGAAAATATGATGAGTGTTGCAGATGGACTCGGCCAATCTCCGTTGACGTCTTTGCCGTTGGCCGTCGTTGGGCTCAGGGGTTTGAGGCTGTCTCCGACTCTGAAACCTTGGACGAGGGGCAATGTGAAATTGTTGGCCGGATCCGGGGCTGCCTCTCTCAAGTGCGGGGCTCACCGCATCACCAATTGAACACCAACTGCCCGGGCATCTCTTCGATCGATTAAACTAGTCAGGAAGGAGAATACGATGAGGGAGCCAGAGCTTGCCTATTGATTCCGCCCGCCATTCCGATGACTTCCTTATCTCATCGATGATGCTCCGTGCTCAACGAGCCTGAGATCAGAGGACCCGACGGTTGCGATGAACTCGACCCAGCGCAGCGGATAGTCCCGTCGCACATTCGAGATCAGGGTTTGGGTTATTGAGCCCCAAGCAGGCTCGCGGCTTCTCACTCGAAGGCCTTCCCAGACAACACTGATATGACTATCCGTACATCGGAAAGTCCTCTATCTCAAGGGGGTTAAAATAAAAAGATTGTACTGTGAGCGGAATGCTAGAAAACAGGGCGTTTGGACATCGGCGATCGACAGACAGGCAGACTTGCGCCGCATGGCGCCGGCCCGATGGATGACGCCCGATATCCGTACCTTGTAGCTTGTTGCGCAGGGTGGAAAGCGGGTTGCAACGTCAAGCCAACCTGTCGCGGCAAATTTTCGTTGCTCAGGCACATGTGACCGCCCCAGGCTGCCAGCCCTTTCCTGTTTCGGCCAGCAAGACGTTGAACTTGATTGGGGAGAGCCTCGTCCGGGGCTTTGTTCCGTCTGGGGAAATCAATGATCAGAGACATGCCCGCCCGGAAAGGCGCCTAGGGTGTTGATTATATTGCACATACGGAGTACAATAACTACAGATTCCTCTATCCGTGAGCTTCAAAGACAAGATGAAGTAACGATTCAGCGAGCTGTCGAGTTTCCTGATCATCGTCTGATCTTGACCAGCCCGGATGGGCTCAGCCTACCCAACATCTTCGCCTTTGCAAGACCTATTGGGTGATGGCGGTGATGGCGATAATGGCTGGGGCGTTGAAATTCTTGAGATTCTCTCATTCCGGACAGGGGTCGTGAAACGGCAGGGCAATCCACTCTGCTTGTGACGGCTCCACAACCCTCTGGTCGGGGTTTGTCAAGTGCGAGCTCCGAGAGCTCGGTGTGTTAGTTGAAAGGCGGATATAAGATAGAACAGGTACAGCTGCGCTTCATTGCTGCAGCATCATTACTTGTTCTGCCCGTAGCACTAACAGCACTGCCAAGCTTGCTCCCCTGGCCGCGAAATGTCAACCCCACCAACGCCTTGCCCTCCCCCGGTTTGTCTTCGTCTTTTGACGCGGGCCCAATACCCCGGAACAGCCCCAGCCCACCATGCCCGAGGCATCCGTCGCGGCGGGGGCTCGATTCGTCATCCTTTTTGCCTGGCGCGAGCCCGGCTCGTCTGGCTGCCGTCGACGCCAGGCAGAGATGGCGGGGCAGACGAGGCATATCCCGCGGGATGACGTCCACTGTTCGAATGTCAAGAAGGCTTGTTGCCATCTGTTCTTTTCGAGAAATCCTGATAGGTGATGACCTGGAAGCGATGTGGACAGGAGACGGGGTTGTGTATTGGAGGGGACCGCATCGTGACGGTACGGATAATTCCCAGAAAAACATTGCTGCTTAGAGACGGTACTGCAGATGCATCCTCATTACTGCATCTGTTGAGAAAAACAGGGAAATGAAAGCGTCTGCTTTGATCAAGCTGCAGCTCTCAAAGTGCTCTGTACGGTATCCTCCCTCCTTGTGGATGTCATTTGGTGCTGCGGGCTGAAACGAGAAATCCCGGATCCACTCGGAGTTGCGCGGAAGAAAAAAGTTCGCAAATCCGCGACCGCCAATCCGCGTCTTCAATCGGGCGCAGAGCCGGAGGACCTGGGCAAAACTTATTTGACCGTCACACTCCCACCCTCAATCCCTCTCCCTATCTGTTCCAACCATCCAAATCTTCCAACCACCACTAAGGGTAGCGCGTTTGTTTGACGGCCCACTGTCGTCAAATGAACCTGCACTTGCGCATCGTTCAATCTCCCCTTGTGAGTTTGACTCATGTAGCTCCCCAATCGAGATACCTACCCTACAGTGTGCATATCGCGTGGCCGCTGCTGCTCGCTGGCGAGAAAACTTTCTGACCCTCTTCCGCATCCAGAACCCTTCCTCGCCAGGTGTCTCCTAAATGCCCTCCGTCTACTCGTCGGTGTTCCAAAGCTTCATCCGACAAGGATTCTCAAAGTCCTTTACCCACGGCTACGCCCAGTCGGTCGTTGCCGCCACCCATCCCCATGTCTTAAACTCGCAGAACCGCCCGTCGTTTGCGCGGCGGCGCAACGGCGCTCGCGTCGGCCGTTTCGCGAGTCTCGGGCTCCAGTCCGCCTTCCACAGCGCCAGCAGCGCCCTCACCGGGGGCTCGTCCGAGCACCGCCCGGACAAGACCGTCAGCCATGGCGCGCTAGATGCCTACTTTGAGCATCTGCAGAAGTCGCAGGCCAGCGGCGAGCTCGGCAAGGAATGGGTACAGTTCCAGTTCCCCAAGGCCATTGAGTGGAAGCCATCAACGGCTTCCGTCCTCGTCGGCTCGGACGCCAAGACCCTTGCCCTCGGCCCGGAGGAGTCCGGAGCTCACGATGACGCCCCGACCGCTCCAAGCGTCCCTCCAGAAGCTAAGGATGCTCTCGCCCACATCGATGCGGCGATTGAGAGGGAGATCAAGGCTCGGAGGCAGCTGGAGGAGCTAGAAGAGAAGGTCGAGTCCCTGCGCGCGACATCTCCGGAGCTGGCAGAGCAGCTTGCCGAGGAGCTTCGTTCGCGGATTGCCACGCCCTTCTCTCGTACGGCGACACCCCCGAGCCTTACCCGCACCCTCACGCCGTTGGCCGACCCGCAGTCGCAGACCTACGCCGAGCATCTGACGAAGCTCTCCGAGGCCGGGCGATATGCCGAGATTCCGGCCGTCTTCGAGGCTATGCTGGTGGGCGGCGTGCGCCCCATCGCAACGGCCTACAATGCCCTCCTCATGGCCGCCGTCCACCTGCCATCGGAGAAGTGGGAGGTGGTGACCAAGGCGCTAGATGTCTACGCTGACATGCTGCGCCGCAAGGTCGCGCCCGACAGCGACACGTACAACATGCTCGTTGGCCTCCTCGCTTCCCGGTCCCTCGAGATCGCATCGCTCAAGCAGGCCTTGGAGGACATGCGGCTGCGCTTTGGTGGCATGGACGAGCCCGGCAAGTTCATGTTCGCATCGCACGAGCTCGAGCACGCCATGCTGGTCGAGGATGACCGCCTCGACCTGGCCATGAAGCTGTTCGTGGACTCGGTCACGTACGGCAGCGCCAGGTATTCATCCGAAACCTACCACCAGCTGATCGCGGCCTGCGCCCATTCTGGTCGCATCTCCCACATGCTCCAGCTCTTTGAGCACATGGAATTCAGCCAGACAACGCCCTTTGCTGCCACCTTCCCCGCCATGATCACGGCCTTTGCCAATGCCGGGGACCTCGTCAGCGCCGTCGAGTGCTACAACGAGTACCGCAACTTGGCCATGGCGCACGACCTGGGCGAGAAGACGCTGAAAGATCGCCGCGATGCCGAGGTCTACGCTGCCGTCATCAATGCCTACGTCATCGCGGACAAGATCGAGGGCGCCATGAGGTTCTACGAGAAGATCGTCGTAGAGCACGGTGTCAAGGCCTCCGACATCAGAGACGCCGTCATTGCTGGCGGGTTTGTCAAAGGCTTTGTCCATCGTGGCATCTACGAGGAAGCCCTTGAATGGGCTCAGCAGATCGAGGCCGAGAGCAGGACATCGGCCATGAGCGAGCTTGCCGTCGTTGCCGCCGATCACGGCAACAAGCACACTGCCGCGGTTGCCTTCGCCAACGTCCTGCCGCCTAGCGCCGTCGCGTCTCCGGCGATTGCCCTGCTCGCCATGTGCGTGCGTCAGGGTGACGTCGCGGCTGCCTCTCGGTACTGGGACATTCTCTGCAGTCCCGAGGTTCAGGTGAGCGCGTCATTTGTTGAGCCCACAGCCATGTACGCTGTTGCCATGATTGGGTCTGGCAAGGTTGCCGAGGGCCTGACCCAGGCGGAGTACATGTTCCAGCGCATCCGCGACCAGAACCCGCAGCTGGCCGACGAGATCGAGGAAGGCGCCGAGTTCATCTCGAGGTATATGGCCATTCGGGGCGTCGCCGATCCTCGGAACGTCCCCGTAGCGGTCCCCGAGGTTCCCCAGTCCTTTCCCGCGACGCCGTATCCCGCCAGCCCCGTTGTTGCCCGCCAGGAAGACACGTTCGACCCTTACTCGCACAACACCGACGTGAAGGGCTCCTTTTTCATCACGGAGGAGCTGGAGGGCGCCCATGGCCGCAAGTCTCCGAGGCTGAACGAGGCTCTCGCTCGCTTCCGGAACGTGCGCCGTGCTGGTCGCCATCCGCGATACGTTGTGTATGCGAAGCTCATCTCGGCCGCCGCCAAGGAGGGCAAATTCAATCTCTGCCGCGAGATCCTCGCCATGGCGCGCGCCGATGTGCCCCCACTGCCCCAGTACCCCGTGGTTGGCTACGGCTGGTCTTCGATCCTGGATGCCATGATCGGTGCCTGCCTCACCCATGGCCGGAGGACGTTGGCTGAGGAGTACCATCAGGAGCTGCTCTCCATGGGTCTGACGCCGTCGGCCAACACGTACGGTCTGTATATCACCACGCTCAAGGAATCTGCCAAGACCTTCGACGAGGCGTCCGAGGCGGTCAAGATCTTCATCCGCGCCAAGACCGAGGGTGTCGAGCCGACCTCGTTCCTGTACAACGCCCTGATCGGTAAGCTAGGCAAGGCCCGGCGCATCGACGACTGCCTCTTTCATTTCGCCGAGATGCGGGCCCTGGGGATCAAGCCGACGTCGGTCACGTACGGCACCATCGTCAACGCGCTCTGCCGGGTCAGCGACGAGAAATTTGCCGAGGAGCTGTTTGACGAGATGGAGGCCATGCCCAACTACAAGGCTCGCCCGGCGCCGTACAACAGCATGATGCAGTTCTTCCTGACCACCAAGCGCGACAAGGCCAAGGTGCTCGAGTACTACGAGCGCATGAAGGCCAAGGGCATCGCCCCGACGGCCCACACCTTCAAGCTCCTCATCGACACCCACGCCACCCTCGAGCCCGTCGACATGTCGGCCGCCGAGGCGGTCCTCGACGCGGTCCGCGCCGCCGGCCAGACCCCCGAGCCCGTCCACTACGCCTCGCTCATCCACGCGCGCGGCTGCGTCCTGCACGACATGGACGGCGCGCGGCGCGTCTTTGACGGCGTCATGCGCGACCGCTCGGTCCCCACGCACGCGTGCCTGTTCCAGGCGCTGTTCGAGGCCATGGTGGCGAACCACCGGGTCGGCGCGACGGAGCCGCTGCTGGCCGAGATGCGGGCGCGCCGCGTCGAACTGACGCCCTACATCGCCAACACGCTCATCCACGGCTGGGCGGCCGAGAAGGACCTTGACGGGGGCGGGATCGCCAAGGCCTGGGAGATTTATGCTGCTGTCGGCAAGGAGAGGCGCGAGCCGAGCACGTACGAGGCCATGACGAGGGCGTTTTTGGCGGCGCAGGACCGCGAGAGCGCCAATGCCGTCGTGGCGGAGATGTTGGGGAGGGGGTATCCCAGTGCGGTGGTCAATAAGGTGCTGGAGCTGCTTGGCGGGGGGCATGCTTCCGAGGAGGCGGCGGCGGCGGCTGCTGCGTAGGCTATTTTCCTCGTTTTTATCATCTGCTGCTTATTTTTCTTGTTTTTTTCATGGCCTGTTTTCTTACGTTGTTGCCACGTTGCTTTCTTGGAATATATGATACCCCCCTGTGGACACTCGAGGGCGGACTGTGGGTAGGGGTTGGGGGTTCGAGATTATCCATGGTATCATTGGGGAGGAAGAACGGAGGGAAACGGGGGGGCGTGGTAAATATTTTGCATTGTTTTTCCTTTTATTTTTCCTTTTATTTTTATCTTGAGGGGTATCAAAACAGGGGCTGTGGTTCACAGCGGGGCGTTTATCGGATAGAGACAACCGGGTGCCCCTATTACACGCTGCGTGTGAGAGGCTCGGGTGGTTTTGGCTGCTGTCTTTTCCCCCAACGCTCAGATGGGATGGGTACTGGTGTTTAGGGTGCGGCAATGGATAGGACTGGCCTGTGGGTATTATTAGGGAGTTATTTTGGGGGGGCCGGGCATAGAGGATACACACATCTCCACTCTATATGGCAAGCAGCGAGATCTGTTTGCTGTTTATACGGATTATACCAAAGCAGAACTATGTAACGAATGAGACGTTAATCTTGTATAACCTTGATTCTTTTTCTCTCGGTTCAAAGTCGTCAAGGAGCGGCTTGGGTGGACTTACGTAGATAACCGCTGCCATCTCCTGGTCTATTCCTTCCACCTTTTTGCCTTTTATGAGTCTACCCCCCTTCGCCTTCGATCATTGCTAGACAGACCTTGGGGTTGAGGAATCAGGGACGGGGACAGCGAGTCTCGGAGGAGGGCCGGAGTGGAGGAGGATGGCGAGTGTGGATTGTTCGGGTCCTGCTGCTGGGCTCTCCCTGTCTATGGCATCCGTGTTGTCTGTGCTGCCGCTGGTGCTGTCACTGGTTGTATGCGTCGTGGAGGATGCCGTGTCTGACCACGCCGAACGTGGTTCCTGGTGCTGGTGCTGGTGCTGGTGCTGGTGCTGGTGCTGGTGCTGGTGCTGGTGCTGGTGCTGGTGTTGCTGTGGGGATGGGAATGGGAATGGGAAGTGAAATGGTGGCAACGGCGGCGACAGCGGCGAGGGTACTGGTTCTGGGCACCGGACAGGATAGCGCAGCGGTGTGGTTGGGAGGAAGGTGCTGTTTGTGTTTGCCCGGCCTGTGGCGATGGTGGTCGGCAGGGAGAGGACCGACTCGGAGGCGGTGCCGGTGGAGGGGCTGGTGTCGCCGCGGGCTGCCGGGTCACGGTGGGTGTGACGGGTGGAGGAGTGGTGGGACCGTCGGAGCCACACGGAGAGTCTGAAAGTCGGTTTGGGCTTGTCCAATGCGGCGATGGCTGTGCCGTAGCAGGGTTGGGCTTGTGCCGCTTGCGGGAGGAGCGCTTCTTCCATGTCCTGGGAGGGACTGTGCGTCGTTGGTCGTCTTGTTCCGTGATTGAACATGAAGCTCACTTTCGGTGTGTGATACGGACTTCTTCGTCTACGCCAGGCACAGAGAATTGCTGCGGCAGAGATAAGGAGGAAGAAGGCTGAGAGGATGTGGGAGTCAGCGTTGTGCAATACCTTGGAGGATGAACTGATAATTCACCATGGCAAAGTCAGATACAAAGAAATCCCTACCAACGGATCCAACAACGATTCCGGCAACTTGCCCGGAATCTAAGCCAGATGTACCGCTCAATGCCTGCCCTGGGCTGCTTGTCGGGGTAGAGGAAGTGGCCGGAGTCCCTTGAAGCGCCAATTAGCACAATCCTGAGGCTGCAACAGTCTGCCCGTGGTAGGCAAGGGGAACGGGTACCTTCACTACTTGTTGATATAGATGGACCCTGCACAACAGAAGACGTAGTGATACTGGCTTTGATCGTGGCGCTGGTAGTCCCCAGCGAAGTAGAAAGGGGCGGCGGCGATAGTGTGGGATGTTGGGACTTGGTAGTTGAGGAGACGGTTTCTGATAGTATAGGTAGCAGCAACGGTGGCAATGATGTAGATATGGACTCGGAGAATGTCGAAAAAGTGGACAAGCTGGTCGAAAAGGACAAGCTCGTCGAAAAAGTGGACAGGCTCGTCGAGTCGGTCGACGTCTCGGACAGAGAAGTGGATGAAGTCAGAGGGGGTGCTTCCGAAGTCGTCGATTTTGGAGTAGGAGGAGGTGTTGGCAACTTCCCCTTGCGCTTCCCTCCACCGCCCCCCTGATTTGAGTCATCACGGTCTTCGGATTTATCATCTTCAAGGTCGTCATCTTCAAGGTCGTCATTTTCGGTGGATTCTGCGTCGTCCCTTGGGCTAATACTCCAAGGCGCCACGATGAGAGGGGCTGGGTTCCTGCGGTTCGCTCTCTGCCTCATTGTGCCCTGTTTTCTTTGCGTGAAGGGGGGTTCTGGAAACTGCTGTAGCGCCATGTTATTGAGACCAAGGTGTGTGAAGCTTTGGCTAAAGGTGGTGCTGGGCTGGGACACGTCAAGGGGCGTCAAGTTCGTGAAGCCCTCGCCTCGCGACGTGATATAGCGCTATAAGAACACTAGCAGTCGCCATAGTCGTCATCGATTGTCGGTAGCCGTGCGATCCACACAGGAGAAACACGCGCAGGGTCAAAAATATCCAATGGGCAAGCTGAGCTCGTCCAGGGGCTTCCACACGAGTTTCTGGTGATGGGTTTCATGTCTGTGGACCTGAGAGCGCAGCACACGCTTGAAACTCGGCACGAAACAGGAAACTAGAAACCATGCTCGACCATGGACGGCTGTGTCGTGAAGAGCAGTAAACCGGAAGTGCGCACGGATGGGTGGCTGAGGATGGGGCGGGATTGACTCGGGCAACTTGGGATCGGTTTGGTTTAAAAACTCTTGGATTGCTCCAAAACAAGTGGCCGTCTCAGACACGGCTTCATGAAATGCAAGGTTAATAATTAGGGCCTCCTTGGGCAGCAGCTTGCCAGGTTTGTTGGGACCATGGTCTTCTGAGTGTTAAATGGAACTTGAAGGGAAAAGAGCTCCGAAAGTGGGAAGGGCGGGAAGCCTATACACCTAAGGTCGTAAGCAATTTGGCAGCCGGAAAAGGAAAGGGAGTGAACTTTCTTAGGATATCGTGCCTTCCAATCTGGAAGTCTTTTGCATTCCCATGAGCCATCTACCTTGGGCAATGTTCCTTCCCGTTAAGCCATAGTCTGGCATTGGCAGCGCAGTACAGGAGTCTAGGTCGAGTTGAATGTCACTGATCCAATCTCGATTACTAACACCCTGCATCCTCTGCATCGTGCTAATTCGTTCGAGTGGACTTCTATGCCTCTTGCCAAAACTCGATCCTCTAGTATCTCATAATCCACCAGGCCACACAGAGTCCGCCGACCCACGGACTGTTGTCGTGACTCGTCACAAGCCCTAACTTCTAGTACTGTCGGGTGTAACGCACTATACCCACCACTTTAGCCTATGGCGTGCGTCGTCGTCCCCAACGCCGCCCACACGTCGCCGTCACCGTCGCCATAGCCCTCGCCCTCGCCATCGCCATCGCCATCGCCATCGGCCCCCCAGCTCCTACGCCTCACGCCATACATTCGGCTGCGCCTTTTCCGCTACTTGGGGTTAGCGTTGTGGGACGGCCGCCCGTATCAGTTCGACTTGCGAGGGGGACGAGCCAGCTACAGGACGTACATCGGCTGCCCGCCCGACCCGATCGACTTCCATGGCCTTCTGATCTCTTGCCGTACCATCTACACCGAGGCAGCTGCCTTGCTTTACTCGGCCAATAGCTTCGTCGTCCACTATTACGCCCCTGCCCAGCTACCTGGGCTCCACGCCCTCGGTACGCTCACCGAGCCGTCGCTCCGGTCGCTCTCCCGGCCCAAGATTGTCCTCTGCGAGGCGGCCTGCCACAATAGAGTGACAGAAAACGACTATAGCGAGAGTTGCTGCTGCCAAGGCCGTGATGACGAGCACGACTGGCCCGACTCCATTTCGTGGTGGTGCCGGCAGAAGCACTGTAATAATAATCACCAAGCCCCGCTCCTACGCCATGGTTGTACAGCGACGGCCGCCGACAACGTACGACGCGCCTGGTGTTCCGCCGCCGCCCAGCTCTTCGCTCGCGTTACCCCTGGCCGCCTCGCCCTCGCGCTCGTATTCGATATCGACCCGCAGCACCCACTAGCGCTCCATCTCGCCGAGTCTACTCTCGCGCCCTTGTTCCTCCATCCTCGCTCCCACCTCTCCGAATGCCGGATTCGGCTAACCAAGACGCCTGACGGGGGACCGCTCCAGCAGCTCGCTCAAGTCGCCGCTGTGTACGCCTGCGGGCTGCCCACCCCTGTTCCGCACGCCGCCTTCTCGGCTACCGCCACCCTAGCCAGCCTCCCACGCGAGCTCCGCGTCCGTATCTTGGAGTATACCGACATAGTCGCGCCGCGGAGGCAGGTAGCTTGGAGCCGGCAAGACCGTGCGTACGTACTCCTCCGCCTCCGGTGCGGAGTAGAGCCCCCCTATGCCAACCTGGACCATCTATACGATGCACAGTTTTTCGAGTGCTACCGCGGCAGACCCGAGGGCTGCTTCTGCCGGCGCCGTCACGCCGCTTTTCGTCGCACTGCACGTGCTGGGCGCCGCCGGGGCCGACGCTCTTCCTCGTGTGCCGCGCCCTATCCCAGGATGCCCAGTACGTCTTCTTCTCCCGTAGCCGCCCCATCATCCACGACTACAAGGCGTGGCCGGTCTGGCGGCTACCCGACTCACCCGAAGGCAACTCGTACTACCCGTTTGAGAGATTCGCCGCGTCCGAGTTCCTCCGCGACGCGGTGCCCGTGTCCGCCCTCGCCCACCTCCGCTTCCTCGAGGTAGTCTTCCCGCCTTACCCTTTGGCCACCTGGCCCGGGCCGGAACACGCGGCGGCGCGGGACTGGCTAGACACGGTCGGCTGGCTCCGGGACCGACTCAACCGGCCCGCGCTTACCCTACGGGTAGTAGTGATGGACGAGAGCAACGGGGCGCCGGACCGCGCCGGCGAGACCACGGCCGACGAGGCAGCGACGCTGCTGAGGGCGTACGCGCGACTCGTGCGGCCGCTCCGGGGGCTGGCGGCCGAGCCGCCCGGCCTCGCGCGCTTCTACGCCCACTTCCGGTACCCTCGGGAGAGGCCCTGGGGCAACGTGCCCAATGAGCCGCCGCGGCCCGGCCCGTGGTTCGACCCGTGGCTTGAAAAAAGGAACCTCAAGGAACGCCTCGAGCGCTATGTCATGGGGGCGCAGTACGAGAGCCTCCAGGTATATGCGGATAGCAGGAAGGAGCCGGCGCCTAGCGATTGGGATTACATGTCCTTTGACTCCTTTCCCTAGTTTCCGACCGTGGTGAGCGTTGGGCCGCTGCATGTGGGCGGGTCGGGGCCGCGCAGGGCCAGGGTGTCGATAGTCTCGCAATGAAGCTGATGGCCAACACCAAGAGCACTGCGAAGTCCAACTTCAAGTTGACCGTCTTGTCCAACTTCCTTCTCTTCCTCGTTGACCGGCGCATACGTAGTGGGTGCCGGGGCTTTCCCTCCACCATGAGCATCAACTCATCAAGGTCAGCTGGGCACGGTCGGCTGACTCAGACGTACGGGCCACGGGCGCGTCCAGTTCGACACTTCGACATGGGTCAGCTCGCTCAGGTTGACGAGCGCCGCGGCCCTCTTATCTCGCATAAGCACATGTGGTAGTGTAGGTATCCCTGACCCAGCCACCAATGCCGGCAGCAGCCGCAGGGCACCCGGGCACGGCCCATACGGGAGTTGTAGCTTGGACTTGTCGTCGACTTGTCCCGATCGTCGAATGGGAGCGTCATTCTGATCAGAGAGATGCTTGGTCTATGGGAGAGTGGACTTCCATGAAAAGTACCCTCTGCTGTTCGAAATTACTGACACCAGACACTTTCCCGTTCACATGTTCTGTCTCAGACGACACGGAAAAGGAACTCCGGGCTCGGAAACTCGGGCGGTCAGCGTCTCCGAGGCAGGAGGGACAAGACATCAGATCGACCTTGACGACGCCGAGACCACCGCTGCACCTCGATGGAAACATTCGAGAACCATGATGCTTCGGGCCTGGAACTGGAAGCCGAGACCAGCGCGCTACGACCCGGACGACCCTCCCAAGTTCACCATCTGGCTGAACTTGTTGTTTGCATTTGTATTTCACTGGCACCCTGTTCCAGCATGGCCCTCTCAAAGCGACTGACTGACTGACTGACGCTCAACAGGCCGGCTGCTTCACCGTCTCCAACCTGTACTACAACCAGGCCATCCTCAACCGCATAGCCGACACATTCGCTGTCACCTTTGAAGAGGCATCCTCGGTTGCCACGCTCATGCAGGCCGGATACGCCGGCGGCCTGCTCTTGATCTGCCCCCTGGGCGACGTCTTTCCGCGGCGTCCCTTCATCCTTGCCCTGGTGGCCTGGACCGCGACGCTCGTCAGTACACGTTCATGTACTTCCTCTATTGCAGTCACTACAAGTTGAATACCACCATTGTAGCCAACCATGAGCCTTGCCCAGCTTTACCCCTGAGCTGCAATCCGAACTACCCCATCCATCCGTCACCCACCACTCACACCTCATAAGCGATATAACTCAAGGTATGCGCTAACACCACCCCCGGATAAACACAGTGGCTCGCCCTCTGCCTCACAACCTCCTTCCCCCTCTTCCGCGCCGCCTCCTTCCTAACCGGCCTGACAACCGTCACGCCGCAGCTCCTCCTGCCCCTGGTAGGCGACCTAGCGCCCCCCGCCCGCCGCGCCAGCTCGCTGGCCATCATCGTCTCGGGCCTTTCGCTCGGCGTGCTGGTCGCGCGCCTGCTGGGCGGCGCCTTGGCATCCCATTCGGGCTCGGGAGACGACACCCATCGAGATAGCTGGCGCAGCGTCTACTGGTTCGGCCTCGGCGCGCAGTGGCTCGTCGCCGGTCTCTTGTACGTCTGGCTGCCCGACTACCCGAGCAAGAACCCTGTCGGCCTACAGCTTGAAGTATCCGATGGTGATGGCAATGACGAAAATGCCGACCCGGGCTCAGGCGCGGGGTGGAACTACCTGGGCATGCTAACCAGCATCGGGCGGCTGGTGGTGACGGAACCGTTGCTGGTGCAGACCGGGACCGTGGCGTTCCTGCTGAGCGCCGTCTTCACGTCGTATTGGACCACGCTGAGCTTCCTCCTGTCGGCGCCGCCGTACGGCTACGACAGCGTCGTCGTCGGGCTGTTTGGGCTGGTCGGCATCGTTGTGATCCTGGCCGCGCCCGTGTACAGCCGGCTGGTGATCGACAGGGTGCAGCCGCTGGCGTCGGCGGTCCTGGGGCTGACGGTCGAGCTGGTCGGTGTCGCGGTCGGTACTTTCACGGGATCGCGTCACGTCGCCGGGCCCGTGGTGCAGGCGGTTGCTATCGATCTGGGGTCGCAGTTCACCCAGATTGGGAACCGCGCCGCTATTTATGGCATCCAGCCCCGGGCTAGGAACAGGGTCAACACGGCCTATATGGTGGCCGCCTTCTCTGGTCAGCTGACGGGGACGGCTGTCGGCAATAGGTTGTATGCCCACGGGGGGTGGGCGGCCAGCGGGAGCTGCAGTAGTAAGTAATCCCTGGTGCCCTTCAGGTGGGCGGGATATGGTGCCCGTCTTTGCTCACATCCTCCCCAGTTGCCTTTATATGCCTTGCCCTTGCTTTTTGCTTTGTCCGTGGCCCGAGGGAGACGGGGTGGGTTGGGTGGTCTGGAGGGTGGGCTATACGGCGAGATGACCTGGTGGATGCGAAGACGGCATCGGACATCGAGGCGCCCGCTGAGAGTGATGTGCCTCAGGAGGTAGGTAACGCCGGTTTGGATCGGAGCTCTGCTGGTGAGTACCAGCCAGGGGCTGATGGAAAAGCGTCGGGTGCCCACACAGGATAAGGAACAGGGAATGCGGGATAGCAAGGTCGAAAGGGGACCTGACAGATATAGAAAGTAAGTTGCCGTGGCAAGGTGAACACACAACAATCACGCCCTTCTCCGTCTTCTCGGCGCGTCCATCACTGCCCGCCCTGGTGTTCTCGTCTGAGCAAATGTCCGGTTACAGGCCCCTCCAGCTCCCAGCTTCGGACACCTGCGACCCCACAAATCCCTTTGCCGTGTCAGATCCATCCCCTGAATGGGTCTGTTGCCCGAGGGGGAGACGACGGCATACGTCTCAAGCGACTGCACCGCTCAGACTCGGTCCCACCCGGGCCTGGAACACAGCTACGCAACCGGCATCTGCTGCTGCCACTGGCCAGCTGCGGCAACGTTCCTCATGTCGCGCTTCACCGCGAGGCTTTCCCACATATCGGCAGACAGATTCTCGAACCCCTTCAAGAGCGAGAAGGCATCCTCCCACCTGTCGCCAAACAACCGCAGCGTGTTCTTGACCCTCTCCACACACCGCAGGCTGCGGTCCAGGTTATCGCCGGTGCCCCTGTCGTGCCGTACCGGTGGCGGGGGCGGCGAGGGCTTGCCCGGGATCGACGGAGGCATGGGGATCGGCGAGCCCGAGAGCAGCACGTCGCCGGCATCGCGCAGGACGGCGACAAACTGAGATGCCATGAAGAAGACCCTCAGGGCGTCGTGATACGTGTAGAAGGCGGCGTTCCCCGTCCGCTTGGCAATGTCGTGCATCCGGTCCATGTACGAGATGGCGTGCTCAAAGATCAGCAGCCGCCCGTACGACGACACCTGGGCGGCCCTGGCGCTCGAGGCGATGCAGTAGACGTAGCTGTACCGCAGCTCCAGGTCGAGCATCTCGCGGATGGGCGGCGACACGTCGGCTGGCAGCTTCTCGCACCACTCCCACATATCGAAGCACTTTTGCCAGATGAAGGACGTCGAGTCCGGCATGGCCTGGGTTGGGTCGCCTTGGTAGAGGGTCTGATACCACTCGGACTGCAACCGGCGCAACCTGAAAAGGGGCACTGACGCGTCCGGGGGCGGCCTTGCCATGGGGGCCTTGGGAAGCGGACTGCCTGGCTGCCCGGATGGTGGAAGAGCCACGGACACGGCGTCATCGTAGAAGGAGAAAGCGCGGGCGTGGACCATGCTTATCGCCCTGGAGTTGCTGTGTCAGAGACCATCGGCGTAAATGAGCAAAGGGTCGGTCACTGACCTGTCAAGGGAGTAGACGCAGTAAAAGGTCCTGCGGCGCGCACTCAACGCGTCCTGGTCCATTTGCTGCGTGTGCGGCGGATCCTGGTGCAAGCCCTGGTCGACCACGGCGCGGCAGGTGAAGCCGATCGGGTGCCAGCTATCGAAGTGGGCAGGATCGAGCATTGAGTACTGCGTGAGGAGCAGCAGGGATTGAACCTGTGTCACGTAGCCCGGCTTCAGTGCCCTGTCGGCATGCGGCAGCGCGCGACCTACGAATTCGACGGCGTTCAGGTAGTGCCCGTCCTGCCAGCTCCGGCTCTGCGCCGCGGAACTGATGGCGAGGACCATCCAGAACAGCCAGTACTCTGAGCTCCTGATGGGCCGTGGGCGTCCTTGGTAGAGGTCGCTGAGGAGGGCATGCAGCGAGGTGCCGGGGAAGGCCGGGTAAAGGGGCAGCATGCTGGTCTCGTAGTATTGGACGAGCGCTCTGGCGGTGGCTTCGGCCGGAAGACTGGTGGTTTTGGGCTCCGGGACCGGCTCGTTGGTCGACGCAGCCAGGACCAGACGTGCAAAGGTCATGTTGGACTCGGATGGATCAAAGTCGCGCGTGGTGGTATTGACAGCTCTGCATCACATTTAGTACATGCCTGTGAGGCTGCGGCGACCCTAGGTTAAACGTACAAGTACCCAAAATCCGAGACAAGAGTGTTGATGTCTGCTTTCTCCTGGGTCCGCACGGCTTTTCGGTGGATGGCGGCTCGTATGAACGCCAGGGAGTCTTTCCGGCTCTGGTCAGCGGCTGGAGGTTCGTCCGGGCCATGCAAGGCTACCGAGGCCTTTGTCGAGCGAGCATAGGCAAGCCTCCTTTCTAGCTTCTCTATCCTCAGCTCCAGCGCGGCCACATAGCTGGACGACCGCCGGACGAATCAGTCTGGGCAAAGCAGTCGGTTCACCTTAGGAGCATCACACACCTTCTCTCCTTGCCACGGGCAAATTGGTCATTGGCCGCGGTGCATTCCTTTTCCCGGCCGGCCCTTTCGCAAGCCGTACAGGCGGGCAGTTTGTTATCGCACTAACTCCGGTGTGAGCAACGGGGCGACGCCGGATGGCAGGTCTCTGGATCAGTTACCTTCACCTTTGCGGAACGACCTAGGGGGAGTACACGTTAGCTGAGCTCACAAACCGGGATGGAGCATCGTTCTTACATCGTGAACACGCAGATACTGGCCGAGAAACCTTTAGCAGGGGGCTATCTGCGAGGCTGGATCTGTGCATGGTGATGGAGCACTTGAAGCGTCACCGAGGGCGACGGATAGTGGCCTCCTTGGAAGCCTTGGCGTGTCGTGGAAGAAGCGACTAGGCCGCGACCTTGGATGGCTGGTCTCACTGGATGGCTTTTGTGATGGGCATTGGGCTCCGTCTGGTTGCACTTATCATGTGTTCCGCTTCGAGTCCTGAAGCCTGTGCCAGTTGTCAAGAAGCTTCAAGAAAACGATCCTCCTATTATTAGGAGACAACCGAAATCCAGGAGCAAAAACAATGTTACAAGGCTGCGGCGGTCACAGAGGTATGTGAAAGTTGTGGAGTTTCGGGTTCGGCTTGGGGCAGTAGCGTAACCTGCAGCAGGCCACCGTGACTCGGATGAAGCCGCCGGTCGGGCAGCTGAATTTCGGGCTGATGAACGGAAGCACCTCAGTCCAGGATTGGCAAAGCTGCCCGTGTCTCGAGTCGAAAAACGTGGGTGAGTTACCAGAGGAAAGGCCGAGCTGTATCCGTACTCTTGCCGTTGTCATGTTCCATTCCAGGTTGTTGAACGTGCCTTCCGGGTAACTTTCAGCGCACGAATCCGCCTGACCCGACCTGGAACCTGCCCGATCAGTGGAACTTGAAACAAGCAGGTGGTGGTCCGTGCGTCATGTGACACGGGAATTCTCATTCGAGACCCAGCCTGGTCCCCACCAGGTACCGTACCCCGCTTCGAGTCCTCCTCAACGTCGGTCTTCTGCTTGTCAGGGTCTCAGAACCTGGTATCTAGTACGAGGAAACCCAGGATAATTTAGAATCAAAATACCTAGTTGCTGACTGAAAGCTCTTAACATGAGACCTATAGGTTTTACTTGCTCAGGCCTCACAAAGACCGGTCACCCATCTACTCCAGGGTTTGGACTTGGACCCTCGACACACAGTACTCAACACTCCAACCCCCAAGCCGGGATTAAGCATGGGGGACACCCCGGGCCATTGGGGTGCAAGGGGTCTTCTGTGGAGCGAATCAGGAAGACCAGGCTTAGCGCACAACTTGGTAACGTATCGTACCAGCGCAGCGGAACCGCAGTTCGACGGTCAGCCATCGGGCCCGGCTCGCTTATGGCTTGTGCATCCCCAATGGCCTCTACCGACTTCTTGTCCAAGGTCCCAGACGACGCCTACGCTCCCAGGTGAATGTTCATCATATGACCTTACAGCAACACCCTGGTTCTATATTACCGCGTCCAACACGACAGCTTCGCATCATCCTCGACTCCAATCCATCCTCCCAGCGCTCCCGTCCTCCCCGTCCTCCCCGTCCTCCCCGTCCTCCCCGTCGTCCTCGACAGGAACCGCCGGAAGCGCGGCACCTTTCGCCTCGGCGGTCCCTTCTGAGAAGGGGCATCGATGGACCCTGCCGCTGTCTTTCACCAATCTTTGGGCTCCGTCCTCCCGCCCCATCGCTTCTTCCCCGGAAAACCTCCGCCGCCGGGGCCGTACCCATGGGACAGCCCGGAGCAGGAGACCCACGATGCGCCCCATCGCGTCGCCCATACGCTGACTGCGTGCTGCCGATGCCGCCAGGTACCAGGCCAGCCCTCCGTGTTTCCCCGGCTTCCTCTGCCTCATATCTCTTGCTAACTACCATCCTCGCCATCTAGAGGAAGACCAGGTGTGACCCCGCACTGCCGCGATGCCTCCCCTGCGAACGATCGGGCTCGACGTGCGAGTACTACGACAGCACCAAGGGGATAAGGATCAACCGCTCCTACGTGGTAAGCCTCCAGAAGAAGGTGCGCCAACTCGAGGCCGAACTCGCCCAGTACACCGACCAGGACGCCGAGGACCCCCACAGCCACGATGACATGGTCTGTCCCGGCGGCACTGTCCGCTTCGACGAGGCGGACGAGATGCCGCGCTATCTCGGGCCGAGTAGCGGGACTGCCATGACACGTCTGCTCATGGAGGAGGCCAAGCGACACGCCGAGTCACGGAGGATAGCGAACCTCATCCCCGCCGTGCTGGCGAGGAGGGCAGAGCGCAGAGACCGCATGCAGAGCGTGGTGATGGGGGCCAGCATAAGCGGGCCCTCGGGCAGGACAAGAAGCTACCCGGCCCACAGCATCATCCCTGCCTCTGCCCTGCCAAGCAGGGAAATTGTCGACGGTCTGGTACGGGCTTTCAATGACAGAGGTGCGTTGTTCGCCGACTCCTCTACTGGCCGTCTGGCGTCAAGACTTCGAATATGGGTGTGCTAATGCTTGACGACAGTCCAGGTATTCACCCCGATCCTCCACGAAAAGGTGTTCGAACAAGACGTGAATGCTGTCTTCTCGGGGGACACGGACCCTTACAAACACTTCGTCGTAAACATGGTGGTGGCTATCAGCCTGCAGAAGGTGGGCAAGTACGCTGGCCTTCCTGACAGCTACTACCTCAACGCGATGCGCCGCTTCGAGGATGTCGTCCGTCCTCAGGATCTCAAGACGCTCCAGTGCCTGGTCCTGATAGGCTTGTATTCCCTGATGACGCCGACCAGGACCGCTACCTACTACGTGACTGGACTGGCAACGAGGATATGTCAGCAAATGCGTCTCGGGGACGAACAAACCATAAGCGTGGGGATATCTGACCCGCGGGCTCTCGACATGAGGAGACGAGTGAGCTGGATCGTCACCGCCCAAGAGCTTGGGCTAGCCAACACCATGGGCCGACCTGATGGTTTCGCCAAAGCTGATGACCTCATGAACGTCAAGTTCTTCGAAGCGAGCGCCGACGAGGACATCACACCTGAAGGCATCCGCCCTGGCAGACGGTGCGAGAAGAAGGCGGTGGCGATTCATTATTGCAGCATGAGGCTCCTGCAGGCAGAGATCCGCCGGGTCCTGTATGACAAGAAACGGCCCGAGCCCGCCCACGAGAGCCACCCATGGTTCACCGCAATGGAAGAGAAGCTCCAGGATTGGCTCCAGGCCTGCCCAGAACAGCCTGCTTGGTGCAAACCTTGGTATGTCAGCTGCTGAGTAGTACAAACGGGGGGCATCTGCCTTGGCTAACCTGAATTGCAGGCTTGTTGGGCATTATCACAATATGCTCATCTCGCTCTATCGGCCCTCGCCGCAAGTGCCAAAACCCACCACCAACGCCGCCATGAAATGCTTTGACAGCTCACGCTATATCATCGACCTGATTTATCGCTTGATCGAGGACGGTTCGGTCGACGTTAGCTGGGAATCTCTGTTGATCGTGTACGCTTCGCTAAATGCGCTTCTCTGGTCCATCTCCTATCCCGAAGTCCGTGCTGAGCACCCCAAGGGCGACGTTCAAGAGCTTGCAGCTTCCGCCCTCGAGGCTGTCAAGATCTACTCGGATCGCTGGCCCGGGTCTTCATCTGCGGCCCAGATGTATACCGTGATTGCAAATGCCTGTCTGCAAAGCTACAACACCGAGGAGGAACCGCCGTCGCCGCCGTTGGGCAACCAGCTCGGGACACCGGTATCCCTCGCTGGCTCCCTATCACCTGAATCGGACGCATCGATGAGCACGCCAAAGGCACAGCCCCAGTCAGCCAATTCACTATTCAACACATCATCCCCATTTGGCTTCGTATTCGACACGACCATTGGTGTGCCGGCCCTCCAATATGGCTTCGAGAACGAGTCGTCTCCTTTCCAACATCAGCCCACCTTCCGTTCTAATTCCATCTTCATGAGCCCATCGACAGACTCCAACGGCCGCAGGCTTTCTCACCTCGCACCCGATTCCAGTGACGCATCTGCTGCTCCTGAGCGTGCAGGCAACACGCCGCCACCGCCTTCCTTGGTGATACCCAAGCAAGAATCGGGGTCGCCTACAGCCACACCAGGCGCCAACTCAATACCAACACCACCGGGACCCGTCCCAGGTCACTCTCCCCACCCCGCCATCAACCCGTCTCCGAGGCTGGCTGTGACTGCATCGCAGACACCCATTCCAACACCCCATCTCCGCCCGGTCAGCCCCGTCCCACCACCTCAGCATCTCCAAGGAGATATTCCTCAGGTGAAGCAAGAGTCCCCGGAGTTTTTTGCCGATCCCCATTTCAAGCATCAACAACAACAACAACAACAACAACAACAACAACAACAACAACAACAACAACAGCAGCAGCAGCAGCAGCAGCAGCAGTTTCAACATCAACACCAACACCAACAACAGCGACCAGAACAGAGGGTTCCAGCCCCCCAAAGACCACCGCCGCCCACCTTCATCACCCCGCCTCCAAGGTTCCACCACCCGCAATCAACCACACAACAACGGCCGCCGCCGCCGCCAGCACCCACAGCAACAGACTGGTACAACCCGTTACCAGAGTTCGTTCCGCCATATGCCTTCGCCTCCAGCGGGATGAGCGGCGGCCCTTCCTCCGGCTTCTGGGCAGGAGCGCCGAACCCGTTCGCAGGAGGGGGAGGAGGAGGAGGAAGCCACGCACCAAACGGAAGCCAGAATCAGCAAAACCCCTACATGATCCCCAACGGTACTACACGGAGCCCGCCACCACCCGGCGCATCTGTTCCCCCTGCTGCTGCGTTTGGCAGTAGCAACAGCAACAGCAACAACACCGCCGCCACTAACAACAACAACAACTCCCACTTACCGCCATTAAACACCACGAACTGGAATGCCGGCTGGGGTCAGGTCGAGGGCATGGGATTTGGCCTCGGCCCCGGTTTCAGTCACGGCCCCGGTCCCGGTCTCGGCCTAGGTCTCCGAGCTGGGTTTGCTGCGGCGGCGGCGGGTGGCGACTTCTACGGCTCCATGCCGTTTTTGAACGAGAGACACGGCAGTCTGAGCCACGAGCAGCAGCTGGAGCTGATGGATGTGCTCGAGGCCGAGGGCATGAGCGACATTGACAGCTTCTTGAACATGGGGTTGGGAATCGGGGTGCAGGGGCAGGGGAATGAGGGTGTTTCGTGGGGTTGAATTTCTTTTCATCGGTGGGGGCGTGGTAGATATATTGTATAACGGGCTCTCTTGTCTGCCTCTTTTTTAAAGGGATGAGATCTGAAGATCTAGGTGAGGAGGGTATTTCAGGGCTTTTCGAATCTCGATGGGTAGATTTGTTCTGGTTCCTGGTTATACTTGGATGATTCCCCTTTTCATTTATAAAGTCTGTTTGCGGTCAGTAGTTGATGAAGCCTGAGTGAGAATCGGCAGATACTCGAGCTTTTGAGCGGGGCAAGACTCGCCTATCTACTCGGCCAGGCAAGTAAGCTTGTTCCAAGTCCTACTCCCACCTGAGCGATCTTGATATGAGAGTCTAACCCAGCATGGCAACAGGCTGACAGCGGCGCAATGCTGGAAACCAACAACTAGCCAACAACTTCCACCCAATAGATATAGGACTAGCATCCATACTATCCGGATTCTCACTCATCCCATCCACAGCAGCACATACATGTCCAGATCCGCCGGCCAAGCAAACATGAACAGAAATAGCCAGTATCACTTTTCAACCTCGCTAATACCACCCACCCCTAAGGTCACTCAGGGACTACTACTACAAGATCACAACCTCCACCCTCAATTCTCCTCGCCCTCGCCCACCTCAACCTCAACCTCAACCTCAACCTCCGCCACGGCCTCACCCGCCCCCTCCCCCTTCCTCTCCATATCCCCAGCCGAATCCACAGCCTCAACCAGCAACCCACCACCACCACTCGCGCCGCCGCCCCCAACCGCTAGTATCTTCCTGACAGGCTTCCTCCTCCGCCTGCGCACACGCTCCCCGCCCGCGCCCGCACCCGCACCGGCGTCGGCGCTGGGCGGGGGCGCCTCGACGACCCAGCGCGCGATGGCGCTGGCCCGTTCGGTGGACGAGACGGCGGGGGGGAGGAAGTCCCTAGCTTCATCTGAGACTGCTGACGGAGAAGGGGTGGTGGTGGTGGTGTGTTGGGGTTTGCGATGGGTGGTCGTGGCGGCGGTGGTGGTGCCGTTTGCTTGGCTGGTCTGTGTCGCTGTCCTGGGCACTGGGTTTGGAGCTGGGGCTGGAATTTGAACTTGAACTGGGGCGGGTCCTAAGGATGGTGTGGGGGGGGTTTTGCTGGTGTTGTCCGGGTTTGTGGCGGTATTGGTGCTGGTGCTGGTGCCGTTGGTCTTGACGGCCTGGACGGGAGCTGGAGCCGCCCCGACGGCGGTGTGAGAACTGCCGTCGGGGGACGGAGTGGACAGCGAGCTGTCGTCGGCGCTTGCGGTGGAGTCTGCACGCGAGCTCAGCTCGCTGCGCATGAGCTTCGCGTCGAGCGCGGCGACGGCGTTGTCGAGACGGTAATCGTGCTCGGCGCGCAGCTGGCGGGCTCGGATGGCTAGTCGGAGGGAGGACTCGTCTGTCTCACGGTCGTCGGCGAGGGCGTCTGGGACGGCTTGCTGGCGGATGCGGTCTTTGGGCTCCCTATCGGATGGGCCTGCTACGTTGAGGTTTTTTACTGCGCTGTCGCTCTTGGGAGCAGGGAGTGCCTTGGGCTGCTTGACCGGCGGGAGGGAGACGGGGACCGGGGTGACACCGTTTCCTGTGGACTGAAAAAGGGGTAGCGGTGCCGGTGCGCATAGGTCCTCCCACGAGCCTGTCAACTGGATCCAGTTGCCGCTTGCTCGTAGCACCTCAATCCAGTCGGCCCGGGCGGGGCATCTGCTTGACTGGAAGACCGGGTAGCCGTCGGCGAGACGGGCGAGACGGGCCACCATGTGAGCGTGGCGGAGCAGCTCCTTGGCTGAGGTCTGGATCAGAGCGTGGCATAGCAAAAGAGCATGTAGAGCGTCGGTCAGGAGAGGGTGACATGTCAGAGTTTCCGTAGTGGTCTGCACGGGCCCGGTCGAGGGCCCAAGATGCGAGGCCGAAACCACTTCAGTGCTGGGATGAGGCGGCAGTCCGCTGGGTGGAGAAGGGGTGAAGAGGTCTGATAGCGCATAGATACGGTGAGACACCATCAGTCCTTCGCTCTCGCCGGCCATGGGCGAGCGCGGTCCTGAGGGGTAGCCGTGAGAGCGTGGTGTCCTGCCGCCGTTCACTGCCGAGTTGACCTTGCGTGTGAAATCTTCGGCGATCTCGATAGGCAGGTCCGGCGAGTACTCAAAATGTGAGAGGAAGGCTGTGTAGTCGCGCAACGCCCGCTTCGCGTTCTGTCTGACGAGCTTCCTTGCTTCGCCCATTTCCCGTCGCGCTTCCTTCTCTAACGGCAACGGTTCCAATTGAGACCGATGTGCCGCGTCGTCGAGCTCGGCATCACTGTTCAGATGCCCGTTACTTGGGGCCGGGACCGTCTGAAGGCCAGCCGCAACATGGCGGCAGGCAATGGTCAAATAGACGCCAGCTCTTTGGAAAAGCAACTGCATCTCCAGGCTGCGTGGCCGGTCTTCCTCTTTCAATATGACATCCTCCTGCCTCCTGCCAATTCCGTATGGTTGCCTCTCGAAAAGCTGGATATCCTGCGATGACTTTGGCGGAGAATGAGCCGGCCGATACAAGCGGTAGAGCTTGAGGGCGTCGGTCAAATCATCAACGGCACCTTGATAGTCGCCCTTGAAGACGCGGACCATGGCACGTGTTCTCAAGGGCTCTGGGTCGGATGGCTTTGCCGATATGACGTCGTTCAACGGAGTTAAACTCGTGCATTCGGCCAGCTGACGGCTGGGGATCTTCTCGTGGAAGAAGTGGACATACTTCGCATCGGGATCTTGAGAGTTGCGCTGGAGCACCAGAGATGCTACCTCTTCCAGCGAGGAGGCGCTCTGCATGGTAGCCACGCTGGAAGCAATCTCATCCAGCCGATAGGCTTCCATCAGCTTGTGGGTTGCCTGCTCCCTCATCCTGTGTTTTCTCTCCGGGCTTAGCTTCGTCTGTGGCGGCGGACGGAGGCCGAAACCAAGGCCTAACGCGGCCGCATGGTGAGAAGCTCCCAAAAGGCCACGCTGGCTGATGGAGGCCACGCCGTTGGCGGCGCGTACGGCGAGGTTAGTAGCATCATCGACGAGGCGTCTGATCTTGACAAGGTCGAAGAACACGGCCGGGTCGATGGGACGCGGCCTCGGGGTATTGTAGTTCGCATTCGCAATGGTCTCGAGGATCTCGGGTGGGAGTTGAAGCCACGGTCCGTGGAAGGAAGAGATGTATCGCCAATGCCTGGGCCCAATGTCAGCCGCCGTCGGTAAGCCGAGCGCAGAGGGAGGAGGATGTGAACCCGGCAAGGAAGGGGGAGGGCATCGACGAAATGGTACGCCGGGGCAACACCGAATGGGCAGATTGGGGCGGGAAGCTTTGCGGTAGCGAGGGAGAGCGCACTTGTTCCTACAGATTACAAGCACCTGTTGCGACGGTGGTGGTTGCGGGGCAGTCTTTGTTTTTGCAGACTTCTTGACGGCAGCTTGCGGCTGTGGCTGCGACTGCGACTGCGACAAGATTGGTGTCGTCGGAGACGAGGGGAGGCCATTAACGTGCTCGTCACCATGGCCGAGGGCGGCCCTCCTCTTTTTCATTCTTTTTTTTGGCAGCTCAAAGCGACGTCGGCCGAGATATACTCGCGCGGATTGGCGGGTCGTGGCGGCGCGGCGCGTGGCGTAAGGTTCTGAATGCCGAGCGAGGCACACAGCGGGACGGGACTCGGGCGGTCGAGTCAGCGGCAAGAGAAATCGGACCCCGCTGAAATCCGGGGCCGGTTCGAAGCGGCGGCGGCGGATAGCGAACCCCTTTGGAAGCGAAAGGTCCTTCCAGTGCGACCACCTCTAGTACCTCACTGTCTTCATCTCACGTACGACCGAGCCCGAATGTCCTTGTGGCTCTGTAACAGCAGGACATCCCGCTGGAACATCACGTGCCGAGCCTTCAGCATCGCGGCCCGCAGCGTAGAATCCGATGACATCTTCAGACGAGACGAAATATTTTCTGGTATGGCGATTGCACTTGGGAAGTCGGATATTGGTGACGGCACAGGCGGCAGTCGGCAGCGAGCGAGACAACAATGGAATCGAGACAATGACATCAGATTGAATGGATCATGTTGAGTGAAGGACATGGGGCCAGGCAACAACGTCCGAGCATGACTGCAACCCTAACCCTTTACCCAGCTTGCAAAAACAGCAAGAGCCACGAGAGCGCACGAGACAACTGAGGTGCTTCCCAAATATTCTTCTTTTCTTCCCTCTCAACCACTGGCAAACCACCGGCATGACAATTTCGTCGCACTTCTTCTTGTCAACTGTGGTTTGCAAAACCAATTGACAAAATCAGCCCATTGTAGGAATTGCCATAGCTATTTTTACCCCTTCCAAGGCTCGGTTGCTCTTTTGTGTCGGCGATTGGGTGGTCGTTTTTCCCTCTGGCGCTTCCCGGGCCAATTGCCATGAAGCAGTGCAGCCCTTGGCGCCGGCTCGCCCGCGATCACCACATCACGCAGCGAGGGGAATGAACAAGGGCGGCCGCTTTCAACTTTGGGTTGCAGGCGTGTGAGGGGGGTGGTGTTCAGGATGACTTGCCGGCCATCCCCCTGGATTCACCATCTCAAGCTCTCAGCGCCTTCTTGACCTTGACCAGACTCCAAACTGGTTGACAGTTACAATACTACATCCTTCGCGTTCCAGTTTGGTTCACAAGCTCGACTCCACATATTACAACCTTCCCTCAGCGATATAGGCCGTGTTGCAGCTTACCTCGGAAGGCCCTGATGAGCATGCTGTCACGCGGGCGGACCTTACCTTCGCCATGGCTGCGAGCATGGTTACTCGCCGCAGGACTAGGTACGCCGGGTATCCGAATCCGAGTCTGAAATTTCGTTAAATTGACAGCTGAGAAGTCATGGTCACACACATCCAGCTCGTCGGCGCTCAGGCGGCTGTCTCGACCCTCTTTGTTCCCGACACCAACACCGTCATTTCCATCAACCTGCCCCCAGACTCTGAAGACGTCAACTTCTATGTCTCGACACCAGACTGGTACCAATACACCGCAATCGGGTTTGGCGCGTCCATGGCCGATTCCCTGATGCTGGTCATGTATGCTTCTGGGGATCGCAAGGGTAAGACCAGTCTTTCGGCATCTCTCCCTCCCATGGGCCGTCAATGCCTCAGTTCTAACCGACTCCTACAGGCGTAACGGTCAGTCCGCGGATAGCAACGTACGTATGCTCATTGCCCGAAAGTATTCATGCCGCCTGTCTCACCAACTCTCAGGGGCAACACGGAGCCGGTCTGGTCCCCCAGCGTCCAGCTCACCCTACACTCATCCACAATCAACGAAGACTATGACATGGTCGTCAACGGTACCTGCCGCGGGTGCCAGGCCTTGATCAAGCGAACCGACTCGGCCTCGCCCATGATGTTCGCCGTCGGCCCGAGCCTCGAGCTCAGCACAGACGACCTAGAGGCCCGGATCCGCCGCCACGTCGCCTACGGTCCGTTTCCTATCCTTCACTCACCGTCCCCAGACGCAACCCCGATACTAACATTGACGGGAGCCAGGCCAGTTCACAGTGGACCTCGTTCGAGCCACCGGGCCGGGCGGCATCGGCTCCGGCTTCTCGGGCAACGCGACCTCGGGCGCGACCATGTCCGCCGACGGCCTGCGGCGCGACAGCAACAAGGCCGCCACGGCGCACGGCATCCTGTACGCCATCGTCGCCCTGGCCGTCGCCCCGTTCGACTCGCTCGTCGCGGGCGCCCTGGGGAGCCGCTGGGCCTGGCTGCACGGCGTCACCGCGACCATCTATCTGGCCTTTGTCATGGGCGCCATGGTACCCGGGGTGCTCGTCAGTCGGGAGCATGTTACGGTACTGTCTCCCCCTCCCTTTTCGTTGTCCTTGCCTTTACACGTCCTGCTGCGTTGTCGTCCGTCCCCTGCCACTGTGACGTGTCTCAAACGTAGAAAGCGCTGGGTGTTGTCAAGTCATGTGTTTGCTGACCTCGTCCCGTTGAACGTCGCAGACTCAGCAGTTCAGCACTCCCCACCAGGTGATTGGCCTGCTCACCATCGTGGCCATGACACTCATGTTTTTCTGGGGCCTCTCGCTGTCTTGGATCAAGCGCTCGGCCAAGAAGCGCGGCCAGGAACCGCCCGAGAGCACCCGTCTGTTGGGGGTGACCCACCGCTGGGTCTGCCGGTTGATATGGGTGCTTTTGCTGGTCAACGTCGGGGTGTAAGTCTTGCGCCTTCGCCATGCATGAGGTTGGGAATGCTGTAGTGGCCTAAGTTGCTAACGTGTTGCACAGAGGTCTTAAACTGTCGGAGCAGAGTTTGACGTTGATGCTGGCCTACGTGGCGGTTGCTCTCGGTCTGGTCATCATCCTCGTGCCCGTGTACTTCTGCATCTGGAGGTTTTCGAAGAAGAGGGCGGCGGATAAGGACGACGGAGCGCAAGAGTTGCGTACCATCTACGACTACAACTACCAAAACTACCACTGATGGTGGGGCTGGCCCTGCGGTAGAATGGTACTGGCACAAGAGGTGTTTGCTGGTGAGTTTGGAGTTGTCCCTGGACAGGATTTTGGCGTTTGGTTGGTTTTGCGGGTGTTACGACAGTACAGAATCTCGATCAGCTTCCCACTTCAATGCTCTTGGTTTGGCGACCCCGTTCCCACCCAATTCGAATGTCTTCTCTCATCGTCAGCACCTTCTGGGACCGAGACAATCATCAAGTGCAGCACTGGGTTAGTAAAGTAGCTGACGATGCTTACCTATAGACGAACACTTTCCTGCCAACAAGCTATCGACCACGGCAATGCGCCGTTGTGGTCTAGCTCCAGACACACTGTTCTGACGATGCAAACTCTCACAAGTCGGAGGTCGTTTGTGGCTATCCCGTGGCACTAAAGTACCTACCTTACTCAACCTGTCCTTACGACTGGGCTTCATCCGTATCCCACGCCTCAGATGCTGAACCCCAAGCTGCCGAAGCTGCCCGCTGAATCAATAGCAACGTCAACCGCATTCGAGGTGCCAAACACTTCGCATGGCTATAAAGCCACCTACATGTACCCTACAGTCCAGCTCGGCTACTTGATCTTCACTTTGCGCAGATACCATGGCCTTCACGCTACCCCTATCCATTGAAGCATCCCCTCAGACTTCAAGTTCACTCTCGACCCCGTAGTCCTTGATATTCACCAGGTCCTCTTAACTCCGAGTCACTGTCACTTTACATCCAACCCGAATATCCCGTTGAGCCGAGAACCTGATCACCATACCTGCTGAAAATAGTCAACTGCCCCAAATGCGGCATCTCCATCTCCAGCAAGCAAGTCTGCCCTTTCTGTGACAAGGAGGGGAGAACAGAAGGAGGAGACCAGACTACGGAGGAGGAGGAGGAGAACAGCTGAAAGTACCTAAGAGACTTCCGCTCACATCAAGCCCAGGTACTACGTAGGTAGGAGTGGCAATCACCAGTGTTCATCGGACTGCCGAGCTGCTATGGATACAATCAAGGTTGATTCAAATTAATCTTGAAACTCTGAAGTTGTATTTGATCAGTTCAAAATCCCAATTTACAGTGAACTTGACTTTGAACATGTAAGATTTGGGTTCCTTAGCTCCACCCGGTGCAGGCCAGTCGGTGCCAGTGACACAGGGTTATGACTGAAGCGTGAATGAAGGACTGGACTCAGTCAAGTAGACTTGAAGGAATATAAGTGTTATTCTCATTTTCCATATAGGTATGGTCGTAGAAACAACTTTGTCCCAAGCCACCCGACCCTATGTCAGTGGGTAAATAGCAACGACCGGTGCATAGGGCCATCTGACCGGGCCATGTGTGACGTCACCATATCGACGTCACTTACACAACGTCGGTTACCGGTGCCTCAACCCTTCCAGTTGTGATTACCTACCTCCTTACATCGATGGACAATAATTAGTGTTCGTCTACATCAAATACAATCCCCAAACATCTTTAGACACCCGTAACTTCCCAAGAAACATATATCAGTCTCTGGAATTACTCATTGATCGAGTCAACATGTCGTCCTCAAACAACCCGCAGAATCCCCAGGGGAGCACCCAGAACCCTCAAGCTCAAAACCAGCAACCCGGCCTCTGGACGTCTCACGCCGAGTACATCAAAGGCGCAGCCGAGGTACCTACATCCCCCTCCCCTCCGGAACCTCCACTCTACCCAACCACCCAAGCACATTCTTTCCTTCTTATTGCCTTTTTCCCATCCAGACCCAGGCACTGACACCCGGTACCTATTTTCGCAACAGAGCACCGTTGGCAACCTGACGGGCTCGCAGGCGTGGCGCGCGTCGGGCGAGCAGGACAAGGCGCACGCGCGAGCGGCGATGCAGGCCGTCGCGGAGCACCGCGACCCGGCCAAGAGCGGCTACGGCCGGGCCGAAGAGATTGCCGGCTCGCTGACGGGCTGCGAGGGTATGAAGCACGAGGGGGCCGCGAGCAAGGGTGCGGGCCCGGGGAAGCCGCATGATGAGTAGGTGATTAGGTTGATGCTTCCAGTCGGTCACGGTGGGAGTGGAGATTTGTGAGGAGTAGGTGTGAATGTGACTCGGAGTCTGCAGTGACTCAGGCTATTTTTGATTTGGTGGGAGAGGAGGGGACATAAGGGGAGGGGTTGGAGGACGGGTCTAAGTGCCTTAAGGCAGGTACGGTGCCTACGAAGGGGGCTGCGGGAAGTTGTGGGCTGGATGGAGTATTATGAAATATAGGTCTGGAGCCTCCTCGGCGACAGCAACTGGGTGCACGCCCTCCAGGGGGGTATGATCCAACGTTGAAACTGTGATTGAAGTGGACTTGATTGAAGATAGGGAACTAGCTAAGTCTGCGAGTGCGCAGAGGAGGCCTTTTAAAAACACTCCCTAACGTTAATCGATAACCGTATGCCAAGTCTAGGTGGGTTTTGGCGTACCATTATGTGGTGGTTGGAGCTTGGATGGGAGATGGTCCTTGCTGGCCGAGGCGAGAATGCAGTGTAAAATTTTCGTGTTTGCTCGTGTGACATGAGCTGTATGTAAAGGAATCAGATTTCTTGGAATGAATGTCATTGCGCAATGCAAGTACGGCCCGTATTATGCTAATCTGCCATAACCTTGAGCTGAGAGGCAAACGGGAGGATTGTTTGCACTCAAAGGGCCTGGATGAGCCTATGAGGAACTGGGAATGCCCTTGCCTCTTGGTTCCTGCACGCGGCCAGGTTTCCATGTGGTTGACTCTTCCTTACAAAGAATCTCTATAAATGCAAACATAAAGAAATCAATTCTTCCTTTTAAGCAAATCCTGGTTGTCCTTTGAAAATTTTGACACTGGAACACAGGTGATCGCCGACCTCAGCTGCAAGTCGTTGTGGGTGCCACTGTGCCAGCGGTCAATGGTCATCGATCATCATGGATTGCAGCGAACCTTGACATTGAAAACAACCTGGAAATGTGTTGAAGTCTTTTCGTCCCAAAGCGAAACACATTACTCATTTCTGTGCTTTCCAACGGGCCAAACTTTCTTTCTGGTCCACAAACATGAGATGTCTCTTCTTAATAACTCCCGTCTGTTCCTAACAATACCCGGAGCAGGAGCACAACAACAGCACCTACTGGACCAGCGATTCATGTTGCAAAGCGCGATCGACTGGATTCAAAGCTGAATTGCACGTCAAGAACCCGGCTGCAATAGTGAGTATTTATCCTTCATCCTCGACAACTGTATCACTGAGAAAAAGGGCCTGCATCCCAATCTGGTATCGCGAGAGAACTTGACATTGAGCGGCATCCGGTCGAGCTGCATTCCACCCTGAAGTCACTGGCACTGGGCACCATAACCATCGATGAAAAGAACATGAACACCGACCCCGACGTGCCCATCCGGCTCCGAATACCGGCGGCTCCCGACATCAGCAAGTCAGACGATGCTACAGCCTCTAAGGACGCCGAAATGACTAGCGGTACCCAACACTCTCCTGCCGAAATGCCGGCGAAGGCGGGGGAGAACCTCGATCACATCAGCCAGGCAACCGGCCAGCCCATTGGAGCTCTCCCGGCGAGTTTCACCCAGGCTCTGCAGCGCGCCTGCGCCGAGATCCGGCAGAAGCTGGAAGAGCTCGACCGTGTAGCCCGCCGAGCCGAACAAGTACACAAGTAAATTGCCCAGCATCTCGAGCTGCTAGAGGGAGTGGTCGATCAGAACGAGATCCCAGTGCCCGGGACCGAAGCGCTGCCGTCTGAGCATGAGCAGAGGCTCTGGCAGGCTTTTGAGAGAAAGAAGAAAGAGTCGGATGAAATCGCGGCGGAACTGGCCAGGTTGAGGTCGGAAATGGATTGCTACACGGCAATTGTGGCCAATATGCAAGACATCTTCGCGATTAATGCTGGCCAGGGGGCGCGGACCGAGTGAGGCGCAATGAGCGCGTCCGGGCATATAATGGGATTGCACATAGGTTTGCTGTGGGAACATCAGGGTCGGCTTACAGTCCCTGTTTAGCCTCTGCCATTGGAGTGACAGACCATTCCGCTTTCGGGATACCCTCCTCTGATACTAGCAATTAGCTCCAGTAATCAAGTTGAGTATCTCCAGACTGCACGTGTCCAACGAACACTGACCGTCACTCAAGTGCATGATACTTGCTTGAGCTACTGCTTTCCAATCCAACAGCGGATTAAGTCATGTTTTCATCCTTGTTGTGCTGTCTTGCGTTCCCATGCGCTCAAGTTGCCCGGGACATAACTAACCTTGAAACTCCGGCAGCACTGGAGGCGATCGTCCTGAAATTCGACTTTCTTCAAAACAAACGCATGAACCAACTCAAATGAGCTCAATGAGGCAATATACACTTCAATATGCCCCGTGAGGTGATGTGGGCTGAGGTCGCCTCACACAACCCAAGATGGACACGGCAGTGCAGATGCCGAGGCGGCCGAGCCCGGATTTTGGTTCGGAAGAACGAGCCTGCATGCTCCATGACCCCCATCGAGCTTGGCTCATACCAGATCTGGATCGAGGCCCTTTAGGCAAATCCGAGCTACGACACAACTTGCAGACGGCCCTCCCGCCGTGGTGCTGTCCGTGACTGGAAGCACAGACCGTCATCCGTTGCCAGCGGCCGCATCAGCAGCAGGTTTGATGAAACTTTCTCATCAGATCGGCTCGGCGGGTCAGCGCCCTATTATCCATGTTGAGGCGAGTGGCTCGCCCCGAGAATAGCATTCACATCCCCACCCCATGAATGCCTTGCATGGTACCATGTTTATTCTCCGATTCGAAGAATAAATAACCTTCCCTTCTTGTCGAAGCATCCCTTTCCGGAGACTTCTATGTCTTGATTCAGTTACTTCCGTCGACCCAGCTCAGGACATTGGGCTCTCATCAGGCAGTTGCAATCGGTATGTTGACCAGCCTCATGACTGTGATCGAGGGAGACCTGCCACAGGGAGTAAAAGGTACGGCGAGGCGTGTAAGGCCGAGTCATGCGCCCCATGCAAAAGAAATGGGGAAGGGACCGGCTGTTCGTCCCGGCGCGCCTCAGGGCGCCCTTCGGCGGGTTCGCGGGAGACGCTGGAGTCCGACGAGGGATCCACAGCCACGAGGAGGACTCCTAACCGAGCGGGGGCTACTAAGAACCTCGTCAAGCGTAGGAGCTTTTTGCGAATCGAGAGGGCCAAGCAACTCCTTCATGAGAAAGATGAGAGACTCCTCACAGAAAACGGACCGGGTGATCGATCTCGGGCGACCGAAAACGTCTCTCAGCGCGGAACATGCGTGGAACCTTCGTGGAACCTTCGTGGAACCTTCGTGGAAGTTGGAACTTTCCATGCCTTGGGATCTCTGCGGCGTACTTGGCGGATCTTGTGGCGCTCCACGGCATGCGGCGGGAGGAGAGCCAAGGGATTCAAGCCCCATCACGGGCCGCCTGGGCGTTGAAGCTTGGCTGCTGGAAGTCTAGCGCAATCGGAAACGAAACAACAAGAGTGGTGGAAGATGTTCCCTCGCCGGGAGTTTCAGGTGGTTGTGGAGTCGTCTTAGCCTGGAGACTAATGAATGGAAAGAGGAGTGTTCTCTCAACGGTTTTCTGCTCTGCAATTCTTCGCGTCTTCGACAGATGCACATGGATGGGATCTGCTGCGATAGAGGGAAGATCACCACTGGTACGCTCACAGCTAGGCTGTACCTCGCTGTCAATGCTGCAACGTAAATCTACAAAGCTAAATGGTAAGCGAGTAAGGTACTGCAGTATGAGACCAACTCGAGCATGTTCTGGAGCCTCCAACGAAGCTGGTTGTTTTGTTCGCTTTCGGGTTGGGGAAGTGGAAAATGCGATTGCGGGGGTGGCTTAACGCCAGTCCGGGGATTGTGGGGTTGCGCTAGTCCCGACTTGGTGCAGCGGAGTCTGGGTTGCGATTTTCGCTGACCCCACCCTCGATCGGAACCCAGTCGCGGCTCCTGCTCGCAACCTGCAAGCCACGGGCACAGACAAGAACGGACAAGCAACGACAAGAACGGGAAGCGTGGACCAGCATGACGACGGCAATCTCGGCAAATTGGAAGAATGACCAGATTCCCGGTTCTGCGTCCCACTCACCTGGGCGTAGATTGATCCCAATTGAGCCTCATCAGGCCACCGGGGGCGACAGCCACGACGATTCGACTGTCGACGATCTGCTCTGCCGATCGTCGGGGCCAGAGGTATTCGGTTCCGTCGCCGCCATCAAGGTATCTTCAGTATGGACTTTGAGAAGACCCCTTGGGCCGGCCGCGGATATACCTGTATACCCCTCCGCTAACGTTGAATACGGCGCAACGGCTGGATTGCCGGGAGGGGAGGACCCGTTTCCCCAACCTCGATGTGGGGAATCCTGAAAAGGACCCTGGGCCAAGCAACGACCAGGGCGCTGCTCTCATCCCCTGAAAAATCGGGTCTTGGGCCCTTGGTGCTGAAGGAAATACTGTATACGGATTACACAGTAGGGATGCGGACGAACCGCCATGGCAGCTGTTGGCCCGTGGCGAGCTTCGCGAACGAACGCAGCACCGTGGGAGCAATGGGCGGCGCTCCGGATCGTGTGGGGTGATGATGGCCTTGCCTGGACCAGCGCTGTCCGTCATCTCAGGGCGGGCTGTGAACCCCAAGTTGCACTCGGGGGATGCCCTCCGCGGGACCCCTGACCCCATCGCTGCCGCACCAACCTCCTCCAATGAGTGGCACTTGTCCCTGTTCAACCGTTCGGCAAGCTTGGTTCGTTAATCACTTGCCATCGCTCGGCTCCACGTCCTCCACGATCTTCAGTTGCGCCCAGGTCAGCCTCCGCTGTGGCAACCGCCATGTGACATCGCTGCCCGGACCCTTGGCCGCTATCGACAGTTTGGGCCATCGCCGCAACCGCTGCCCCCTCGACAGCCCTCGGTTGCTCCACCTCACCACTCACGCCGGCGCCTCACTAGGCCACAAGAGCGACATGACCCTTCGGGCCTTGCCCCGGCCTGTCCCGAAAGAGCCAAGCTGTATTGTGGGCAACGCCTCCCTGGCACCACCCAGGCCCAAGTTTCGACGGGCCGTGAGCCGAGACCGCGTCCCGGTTCGCCATGGTGCGAGGCTGCATGGACGGCGTTCCCGTCCAGCCGTACGTGGCGAGCAATGGAGTGGCGACCTGGTGGCCGAAGGAGACACTCTGCAGCCCGGCCAACAAGGGAGTGGGCGAGCGTCTATATAACTCGAGGCTTCGAGCGTCGAGAAACCTCCCTCGTCTCTCGCAACCCTCGTCCCCAATCACCCAACTGTATATCCCGCCGAGACATCCTCCATCATGTACGCCAAGTTCGCCGCCCTCGCCGCCCTTGTGGCCTCGGCCACTGCCCAGAACGTCTGCACCACCACGGCTGAGAACCACCCCTCGCTCACGTGGCAGAGGTGCTCGGCCGGCAACGTTTGCACCAATGTCCAGGGCTCCGTCGTGCTCGACTCCAACTGGCGGTGGACTCACCGGACCTCGGACACCACCAACTGCTACAGCGGCAATGTCTGGGACTCGACCATCTGCACCAACGGCGTTGAGTGCGCTTCCAAGTGCTGCGTTGAGGGCGCCGACTATGCCGGCACCTATGGCATCACCACCAGCGGCAATTCCCTGAACCTCAAGTTCGTCACCAAGCACCAGCACGGCACCAACGTCGGATCCCGTACCTACCTGATGGAGTCCCCCACCAAGTACCAGAGTAGGTTGGCTGTCGGCCATCCGAGCACCCCCATCTTCTGTCAGCAGCTGCTAACCCGGCCCGTCAGTGTTCGAGCTGCTCGGCAACGAGTTCACCTTCGACGTCGATGTCTCCAACATTGGCTGCGGCCTCAACGGCGCCCTGTACTTCGTGACCATGGACGCCGATGGTGGCCTGGCCAAGTACTCGGGCAACAAGGCTGGTGCCAAGTACGGTACCGGCTACTGCGATTCCCAGTGCCCCCGCGACATCAAGTGGATCAACGGCGAGGCCAACGTCGTGGGCTGGAGCGGCTCGACCAACGACCCCAACGCCGGCTTCGGCAGCTATGGCGCCTGCTGCGACGAGATGGACATCTGGGAGGCCAACAACATGGCGACTGCCTACACTCCCCACCCGTGCACGCAGCTCGGCCAGACTCGCTGCGAGGGTGACGGGTGCGGCGGCACCTACAGCTCGGACCGCTATGGCGGCTACTGCGACCCCGATGGTTGCGACTTCAACCCGTACCGCCAAGGCAACAAGACCTTCTACGGCCTCGGCAGCGGCATGACCGTCGACACCTCCAAGAAGATGACGGTCGTCACCCAGTTCTACAAGAACGCCGCTGGCGAGCTTTCCGACATCAAGCGCTTCTACGTCCAGGACGGAGTCATCATCCCCAACTCCGAGTCGACCATCCCCGGCGTGCCCGGCAACTCCATCACCGCCGAGTACTGCGACGTCCAGAAGTCTGTCTTCCAGGACCCGACTGACTTCCAGGACAAGGGCGGCATGGTCCAGATGGGCAAGGCCCTCGCCATGGGCAACGTGCTCGTCATGTCCATCTGGGACGACCACGCCGCCAACATGCTCTGGCTCGACTCGACCTACCCGGTCGACGCCGCCGGCCGCCCGGGCGCCGAGCGCGGTGCCTGCGCCACCACCTCGGGTGTCCCCGCCGAGGTCGAGGCCCAGGTCCCCAACTCCAACGTCATCTTCTCCAACATCAAGTTCGGCCCCATCGGCTCCACCGTCAATGGCCTGCCCGGCGGCGGCGGCCCCAGCAGCTCCTCCACCATCCGCACCAGCACCACCTCCACCCGCAGCTCCACCTCGTCCACCTCCATCCGCACCTCCACCACCACCACCTCCACCTCCACCCGCACCACCACCTCGCAGGGCGGTCAGCAGACCGCCACCGCTCAGCGCTGGGGACAGTGCGGCGGCAATGGTATGTTGAAGCGCTCCCGACCTTTTGAAGTAGGACAGTATGGCTAACCAAGTGTGCTTCTAGGCTGGACCGGCCCGACCGTCTGCCAGTCTCCCTGGACCTGCACCAGGCTCAACGACTGGTACTACCAGTGCCTCTAAGTGCCTCCCACCCAGCAGCGGAAACAGGGCACTTGGGCAATGCGATGAGCAGGCGTGGAAAAAAAGAAGAAGTTGGGTGCGAATGCGATCAGCATCACTGAACTGTACATAGCTTTCTGTGTTGATGCATGAGGGCCGGCGGTTTCTTGTTGCACTTCTTGGTATATATTTTTCATGCATTGATGTTGGATCTTGAGATACACGAGTCTCTCTGTCGTCTGGTCTTTTATTGTGACTTCTGTGTTGCTGCATTGTCTGAAACTGGCGCTTCGACAACTGGATGTAGCAGAGACTGCTCGGACTGGACTCGTAGAAGGGAGTTGGGTGAGGCTGTCGATTTGGAGTATCACGTGATGCGGCACCTTGGAACTGTTATGGGGAGGGACGGGTTCTGGCGAACTGTCAATTGACGGTTTTTTCATGGTCGCCCAGGTCAACCGTTGGCATTTCTTTTGGCGCGTTGAGCTACGGTTGGGAAAATCGTTATCGTTACTTTCCAACCGTCGTTTAAGCTAGAATTGATGTACGCCTGGGCAACCGTTTGAGGGAGATGTCGTTGAAGCCAGGGTCAACGTTGAGCCGCGCTTAAACATTGGAAATATATAACGTTTGACCTATACAAAGATTTACTAGCTACTAGACGATTCTATTACTAAGGTCTCTAATTTCCTGTACGCTACTAGATAATGTCCAAAGGTACTAGCAAATTTGCACTGGAGTTGCTTACTGAGTGTTACGGCAGTCAATTGCTCAAGTGGAGGGCGGGCTTCTGGCCGATTGAACTGAAGGCTTCAGCTATGCAGTCTGCCCAATTAGTCCCTGAGACCCACTTGCCATGCGCGGACGCTGACTGGCCAGCACTGACCAACAACCAGAACACGTGACGCGGCGTAGCGGTTCCGGACCGGTAACCGAACTGCCGCGCCGCGCCGTCACACCTCGCGCAACTATTGCAATTGCAATACCACCCGCAAGGTTGAGCTGCCTATCACTCCCGTGATATCTACTGCTAGAATACAAAGAAAACCGTGCCGTATAGGCCGGATAAAAACCTTTGCCTACCCCTTGGTGGCCACAGTGTCCGAATCCATCATCCTACAGAATTTGCCACCTTTTTAGAGGACCAGATTTGATGCCGATCAAATCTGGTGGGTTCTTAATGTCTATGCATGGTGCTCATTCCAGGTTGTATTGCGGGCTTGCGGTACTGCCTTTAGTATCTCTAAAAACCCGACCTGGGTCTAAACCGATACATGGTTAAAGGTTCTTCCACTGGGTTGCGCATAATCGTATTTTGGTGTGCTCAGATCTCCGGCCTCACTGCACTGACCTCGAACAGACGAACTACTTCCACCGCCACGGCTCATTGGGTTTCCAAATGAATGTGGGTTGTTGCACATGGGTACAAACGATGTGATTATGATGAAGCGGGAAACGATCATTTGACTGCCCCTTGGGTCCCATCGCGAACAGTATGGACACTCATTCCACGTAGGAATCTCGGTCTGATGATGATGATAGAGGCCGTGCAAAACACTCTGAGGCGATTGGGCATACGTAATAATTCTTTGGCACCGGCCGTGCATGCTGACGCTGGTGAAAACATTGCATCTGGTGAAAACCCTCCCTCTGGTGAGAACCTTCCCTCTGGTTAATCTCGACTCCACCCATGGGTTCCGCCAGAAGAGCGACAGGATTACAGAGGGGAGGCAGCTGGACCTCATTTCGCCACGGCGGATGTACGTCAGCCACCGCAGTGAGGCGGAACCAGGTAACCAAGGTACCAAGGGAGACCTGGGCAGACCAGGTTCCATGCCCATCAAGATGCCATTTGTTGATGCAAAATTGCAAAGTCAGACGTGGGAAAAGCGTAGGGCGATTGTAATGGAGGGGTAGTTGGTGTCTAATCCCTGCCGAGCGGCTTATCGCTTAGCGAGCTATACCCGATTCGGGGATGCTGGGGGCGGTGTGGCGCGAGGAAAGTAAAAAATTCTGGTTTCGCCTTAGGTTCCGACCCCTCCATTCGACTTGATTGTGGGTTCCGCCTGCGAAATCCTCGCAGGTACAAATACGTCTGCTACCGCCCACAACCCTCACCTCCTGTCTGTTTCCCCAGGTTTCCTCCTCCTTTCCTCCCTTTCTCTTAACTTTTTGTTCCCTCGAGAACGCTCTCCGCTCTGTCCTTACTTCCTGCGGTTCTTCAAGAAGGGCCAGCATAGAGGACACTTTTCGACTCTCCATCAAAAATCCACACGCGAAACCGCTCGCAACAAGATACCCCCGATAGACGCGGCACCGTTTCGCATTTCCCGGATAGACTGCGGATTAGATTTCTCAAATCCGATAGACCCTCGATCTCTTCCCTCGACATCATCATTCTCGATTACCATCCGCAGCAAATCAATCACAATGCCTGCCACCACTGCCCAGGTCGCCGCCGAGAACGCCCAGAGCGTCAAGGTTCTCGACGAGCTCATGCAGAAGCTCACGCTCACCAAAGAGGCCGGCGCCATCAAGGACTCGGCCACTGCCATCGCTTCGTTCATCAACGGGCGCATTGAGGACCTCGACACCCCTACTAGGTAAGAGATTGCCCCCCAGCTCCACGAACCCCGCCTTGCCCCTCCCCACCGCCCTTGTCCTTTGCCCCTCAATTTGAGTCCAGCAAGGCTCGCTTTGTGCGCTGCCCAACAGGGTCCGCCCGCCCGCCGCCGCGCTAAGGAACAAAGTTGTGTGCACAAATCTGCTGGGCTGGGCTTTTCAGCGAATCACGCAGCCGCGTTGGGGGCTTTTGGCCAAGCCAAAATTTCCGAACCAACAAATTTTTCATGTGTCGCAGGGAAAATGGTAGCTGACATGTGACCCCGCCTCCAGGACTTTCGAGACTCTCAAGAAGCAGCTCGCCAACAAGAAGGACGCCACCGTCCGTGAGAAGGCCCTCCTGACAATTCAGGCTATCGCCCAGCACAAGGAGGTCTCCGCCAATGTCGAGCCCTACCTCGTTGCGCTGCTCCCCAGCGTCCTGGCCGGCGCCGGCGACAAGATTACCGCGGTGAAGACTGCCGCTATCGCGGCCGCTATCGCCATTGCCCAAGCGCTGAACCCCAACGCCGTCAAGGCCACCCTCCCTGCGCTCATCGACTCGCTGAGGAACGCCCAGAAATGGCCCGAGAAGATGACGGCCCTCGACTTCATCGACACGTTGATCCAGTCTACCCCCGTCCAGACCGCTTTCCGTGTCCCGGAACTCATTCCCGTCGTTTCCGAGGCCATGTGGGACACCAAGAAGGAGGTCAAGGACCGCGCATACAAGACCATGGAGAAGGTCTGCCAGCTGATCGTCAACCGCGATATCGAGCGCTTCATCCCGGAGCTCATCAGGTGTATCGCCAAGCCCGAGAATGTCCCGGAGACTGTCCACTTACTTGGTGCCACGACTTTCGTCACCGAGGTCCAGGAGCCCACCCTCGCCCTCATGGTGCCTTTGCTTGATCGTGGTCTCTCTGAGCGGGAGACCGCCATCAAGCGCAAGGCTGCTGTCATTGTCGACAATATGTGCAAGCTCGTCGACGACCCCAACGTTGTCGCTCCTTTCTTGCCCAAGATGATGCCCGGTCTCCAGAAGAACTACGATAACCTCGCTGATCCCGAGGCTCGCGAGAAGACCAAGCAGGCACTTGACACTCTGACCCGCGTCGGCAACGTTGTCGACGGCAAGATTCCCGAGGTTCGCAACAACGGCGACGTTGCCACCATCATGGGCCACTTCAAGGAGATCCTCACTGGCAAGAACGCCGCCGCCGTTGACAAGTTCGCTCCAATTCTCGAATACGCCGCTGCCATCGCCGGCCAGCTGGTCGACGAAAAGGTTACCGATTCTGCCACGTGGGCCGAGAGCGTCAAGCCCTATGTCACTGTCGTTGTTGGCGACGCCGAGTCCCAGGCTGTCGTCGACGCGCTCCGGAGGCGGGCTGTCCCCGGCGCTGCTGATGAGGCCGAGGTCGAGGACGACGAAGAGGAGGGCGAGGACCTTTGCAACTGCACCTTCTCTCTCGCCTACGGTGCCAAAATTCTTCTCAACCAGACCAGCCTGCGTCTCAAGCGTGGCCAGCGCTACGGCCTGTGCGGCCCCAACGGTTCTGGCAAGTCTACTCTGATGCGTGCCATCAACAACGAGCAAGTCGAGGGTTTCCCCAAGCAGAGCGAGGTCAAGACTGTCTTCGTCGAGCACGACCTTGACTCTGCCGACACGGAGATGACCACCATCGACTGGACCATGAAGAAGCTGGCCGAGGCTGGTGTCACGACCTCGCTGGAGGATGTCACCAAGCAGCTTGGCGACTTCGGTTTCAACGATGAGATGATCAAGGGTGAGATCACTGCGCTGTCCGGTGGTTGGAAGATGAAGTTGGCCCTGTGCCGTGCCGTGTTCGAGGCACCCGACATTCTCCTTCTCGACGAGCCGACCAATCATCTCGACGTGAAGAACGTGAAGTGGCTTGAGGACTACCTGATGAACTCGCCCTGCACCTCTATCATTGTCTCGCACGACAGCGGCTTCCTCGACAACGTCTGCCAGCACATCATCCACTACGAGCGCTTCAAGCTCAAGCGCTACAAGGGTAACCTCAAGGAGTTTGTCCGCCGCTGCCCGTCGGCCAAGTCCTACTACGAACTCGGCGCCTCCGAGATCGAGTTCAGCTTCCCCGAGCCCGGCTTCCTCGAGGGCGTCAAGACCAAGGCCAAGGCCATCCTGCGGGCCACCAAGATGAGCTTCCAGTACGCGGGCACCGAGAAGCCGCAGCTCACGGATATCTCGTTCCAGTGCTCGCTTGGCTCTCGTATTGCCGTCATTGGTCCCAACGGTGCCGGCAAGTCTACCCTCATCAACGTGCTCACTGGTGAGCTCATCCCCACCGGCGGTGAGATCTACCAGCACGAGAACATTCGTATCGCGTATATCAAGCAGCACGCGTTCGCGCACATCGATAACCACCTTGACAAGACCCCGTCCGAGTACATCCAGTGGCGTTTCCAGACCGGCGAGGATCGTGAGACGATGGATCGTGCCAACAAGATCATCACCGAGGCCGACGAGGAGGCCATGAACAAGGTCTTCAAGGTCGAGGGCACTCAACGTCGCGTCATTGGCATCCACAGCCGTCGCAAGTTCAAGAACAGCTACGAGTACGAGTGCTCGTTCGCCCTCGGCGAGAATATCGGCATGAAGAACGAGCGCTGGGTGCCCATGATGACAGCCGACAACGTCTGGCTTCCCCGTACCGAGCTCCTGGGTTCTCACCAGAAGATGGTTGCCGATGTCGATATGAAGGAGGCGCTCGCCTCGGGCCAGTTCCGTCCCCTGGTCCGCAAGGAGATCGAGTCTCACTGCGCCAACTTCGGCCTCGACGCCGAACTGGTTTCCCACTCGCGCATGCGTGGTCTCTCTGGTGGCCAGCGTGTCAAGGTTGTGCTCGCCGCTTGCTCCTGGCAGCGTCCTCATCTGATCGTCCTTGATGAGCCTACCAACTACCTCGACCGCGACTCGCTTGGTGCCCTGTCCAAGGCCCTCAAGAAGTTCGAGGGTGGTGTCATCATCATCACTCACAGCGCCGAGTTCACCAAGGATCTGACGGAGGAGGTCTGGGCTGTGATGGACGGCAAGATGACTCCCTCTGGCCACAACTGGGTCCAGGGTCAGGGCTCTGGGCCCCGCCTGAAGGCGGATGATGGTGAGGAGGAGGAGAAGTTTGACGCCATGGGCAACAAGATCGAGTCCACAAAGAAGAAGGCGAAGCTTACGAGCGCCGAGGCGCGTAAGAAGAAGAAGGAGCGCATGGCTCGCCGGAAGCGCGGTGAGGAGGTATGTCGAACCCTTTGTCCACCACCGTCCATAGCACATGTGCTAACAATTTCAACAGGTCTTCAGCGAGGACGACGAGTAAACGTGTCGCTCTCTGGTCTTTCCATGGCTTCAGCGTCACGACCGGGTACACAAAAGTTTCTTTTCTTCTGGGATCGGTATGCATGGTCTGGCTATGATGGGTTCATGTCTTTCTTATGTTTAGTCGGAATGGTCGGAATGCCTCTGATACACCCCCGTGATGTGTATACTCCGGCTCGCAAACGGGAGGGCTCGTCCCTCCAGGACCGGAAATCCTGGGATGGCTGGGTAGGAGGGAAGATACCAAGAGGGGTGGGAGGGGAGACTTCTCTCATAGTAGAGGACCATATAGATCGTGTTATCGTTAAGCCTTTTTTTTTTTTTACTCTAACTGCTGAGCCTCCACACTGGTTGTGATTTCGATCCTGCTTGCTGGCTTAGAGCTGTCCCGTGTCTTGAAAACAACCAAGGCTCACCAGGTATGCCCCTGCATTAAACCTAACAGGAGAGGGACTGCATGAACGTCGAAGAGGGTTTGTTGATCTAATGAACAAGTGAAACAACTGGCCCCTATAAACGATAACGCCGGTATCCGATCTCTGTAACCGTTTCCTAACCCTCCTGACCCAAACGCCGGCGAAACCCACGCTCAGTTTTCCGAAACCATGGCTCCAATTGCCATCATAGCCACTGCCCCTCAGCTATCCTCATGCTTCTGCTTTTTACCGGCATGACCAGGTTCGGTCGGATCAGTCGTCGGAGGGTTGGGGAGCTCGTTGGCAACGGCTTCGGCCTCAGCCTCAAGCCTGGCCTCCGCCTCGCGTACGTCGATTACTTGATCGGCAGCAGGTGTTTCGTCCTTGTCGTCGGCGGCCGTTGTTTTGTCCTCGGCAACGGGAGGAAAATAGAGCCTATGGGTAAGAAGCGTCCAGAGTCAGCCATCACCCTTTGCAACAGAGCGTGGCAAGAGACAACGTACGGAACAAATTCATTATACGCATCCACATCCTTCTTCTCGTACGTCACAATCACCACCATGTCGATCTTGACCCCGTCGGGCCCCTCCAAGAACGCCCGTATCGCGCTCAGCGCCGCCGGCGCCGCCTCCCGGCTCGGATACCCATAGATGCCCGTGCTGAGGGCGCTGAACGCCACGCTGCGGCACCCGCCGTCGGCACCGGCCACCGCCAGTTCCAGGCTGCGCGTGTAGCACCCCGTCAGCAGCCGCTCCGAGCCGTCGTGGTCGAGCGGGTCGTACACGGGCCCCACGGCGTGTATGACTTTGCGGCAGGGCAGGCCGTAGGCGTCCGTCATCTTGGCCGAGCCCGTCGCGCAGCCGCCGAGCGTGCGGCACTCCTCGTACAGGCGCCGGCCCGCGATCCGGTGGATCGCGCCGTCGACGCCGCCGCCGCCCAGCAGGGAGCGGTTGGCCGCGTTTACGATGGCGTCGACGGCCAGGGTCGTGATGTCGCCGCGCAAGAGGCCGACGCGGTCGTTGAGGGACTTGGAGGGCGAGGGCAGGGCGGTGCCGTTGGGGCCCAGGAGGGTTCTCGGGAGCGAGGTGCCCGGGGCTGCGGGCGAGAGTTTGCCTAGTTTGTAGAGGAGGGAGAGGGAGGGGATGTCGGAGGCTAGGAGGGGCCCCATTTTGGATGTGAGGTGGCCGAGGTGCATGAGTTGTGACGGGTCGTTGTGGTGGTGGGTTCAACTCGTGGTGGGATACTGGGAATTGGAACAGCGATGATGGAAGAGAGGGAAGGGACCGAGCGTGAAGAGGGATTCCCCAGTCCGGGTTGGAGCGGGTCCACCTTATTTAAGGGCAGCGTTTCCCAGACACTCACGATAGGCAAATGCAGAGTGTTGTGCGTGGATGACCCGAGGAACGTGTAAGTGGAAGTTTCGGTGCATGAGGCAGAGTCGAGTCAAGGGAGAGAAAGAGAAGAAAGCGGGGTGGCTGCTCTGGCTCCTGCCATATTGAGTCGGAATGAGCTCTCTTTCTATATCCAGATCCTTCTGTTGATACCATGCTCAATGCGTCAATATGGCACACTGTAAGCATTATGGCTTAGCAAGCCACAATCCTTTCTTTTGATGCCAGCACGTCGCATGCAACACGATGATCACAATTGTCCCACCCGAATGCGGGAACACAAGGAAGGTCTAGACCCTGCCAAGGAAGACCAAGGCATCGAAAGTGAAACACAGCATCGCCCCGCCACCAAGACTCCGTATCTTATCTTATCGGCCCCCGGTTGGTCGAGCTTAACGGGTGACCCCTCCCCCACCAACTAATTCTGCCAGCCAAACAGTGCAGCGGACGGATAACGAGCTTGACTCACAGGGGCCTGACTCCAGAGAACCAACAGCCGATCTTATACATCCAAGACTCGGTTGGCCCTCAACTTTGAGAGTAAAGGCAGAATCTCCCACGTCCTACGCACTCACTGGCGAACCATCCGAATTGATCCGTCTTCAACCCTCGACGATCACTGATCCAGCGACCATGGCGGACGCGGTCGCAGACGCCGCTGCGAAGCTGCAGCTCGGCGACACGCCAGCTCCGTCCGAGAACGGAGCAAAGCTGCAGCTCGACGAGGAGACCGGCGAGTGGGTTTCCAAGGGAGAGCTGAAGAAGCGCCTGGCGAAGCGCGCAAAAAAGGCCCTGAAAGAGAAGAACAAAGATACAAGCGACGCGGCCACCGCTCTCAAGACGGCCCAGGACGCAGTGGCCACGAAAAGGCCCAAGGAAAAGACGGAGGAGGCGGCCATCGACCCGGATGCCATGTTCAAGCAGGGTTTCCTCAACGATGTCTTCAACGAGCGCCCCGAAAAACAAGTCTTTACCCGGTTCCCGCCAGAGCCAAACGGCTTTCTGCACATTGGACATGCCAAAGCGATTGCCGTCAACTTTGGCTTTGCTAGGTACCACGGCGGCAAGTGGTACGTGAAGCGCTCCGAAATCCAGCAGACACTGTCTAACCGCGCCTGGACAACACAGCTACCTGAGATTCGACGACACCAACCCGGAGGCCGAGGAAGAAGTATACTTTACGGCCATTGAGGAGATGGTGCGCTGGCTTGGGTTTGAGCCCTACAAGATCACGTACTCCAGCGACAATTTCGATAAACTCTACGAGCTAGCCGAGAAGCTCATTACGCTTGACAAAGCCTATGTCTGCCGCTGCGGGGGTATGTGCGCGCCTGTGTTGGCGAGGTGTCTCCTGCCCTTGCTGACTGAGTGCTAGATGACGAGATTAAGCTTCAGCGCGGCGGTGAGAAGGGGACGAGCACCCGCTACCGGTGCAAACACGCCGAGCAAACGGTCGAGGAGAACATCCAGCAGTTCCGCGATATGCGGGACGGGAAGTACAAGCCGAGGGAAGCTTTCTTGCGCATGAAGCAGGACGTAAGCTTCTCCAGCCTTAGCGCATGCTTCACCATGCTAACTAGTTCAGATTACTGACGGCAACCCCCAAATGTGGGACCTTGCTGCATACCGTGTGCTCGACAAACCCCATCACCGGACCGGTCCGAAGTGGAAGATCTATCCCACATATGACTTTACCCGTAGGTGCTCCTGTGTTTCGGTACGACTATCAAAGAGGAACTAACTCTGGTAGACTGCTTATGCGATAGCTTTGAGGGCATCACCCACTCCCTGTGCACCACCGAGTTCTTCCTCAGCAGGACGTCTTACGAATGGCTGAACAAGCAGCTTGTGGACTTCCAGCCCATACAGAGAGAGTACGGCCGCCTCAGCATCTCGGGTACCTTGCTCTCCAAGCGCAAGCTGAAGGAGCTGGTGGAGAAGAAGTATGTACGGGGGTGGGACGACCCGCGCCTCTACACTCTGATCGCAGTTCGCCGGAGAGGTGTCCCCCCAGGCGCAATTCTCGAGTTCGTGAATGAACTGGGTGTTACCACAACGAACAGTATCATCCAGATCTCCCGGTTCGAGCAAACCATCCGGCGCTATCTCGAGCGGACGGTGCCGAGGCTGATGCTTGTACTTGACCCGGTACCCGTGGTTATCGAGGATGCCGACGAGTTTGACGGGACCAAAGTCATGGTGCCGTTCTCACCCAAAACTCCGGCCATGGGCGACCACAAGATCAAGTTCACCAAGACCGTCTACATTGACCGCTCCGACTTCCGCGAGGTTGACAGCAAGGATTACTTCCGTCTGGCGCCAGGGAAGACAGTGGGCCTGCTCCAGGCACCATTCCCCATCAAGGCAACTAGCTTCACCAAGGACGAGGCGACGGGCAAGGTCACCGAGATCCGTGCCGTCTTTGACCGCGAGACCAAGAAGCCCAAGACCTTTATCCAGTGGGTCGCCGCCGGCGAGGGCTCGGGGTCCCGCAAGTGCGAGGTGCGCCTCCACAACGCGCTGTTCAAGTCGGAGAACCCGGCCGCCGCCGAGGGCGGGTACCTGAACGACATCAACCCAAACAGCGAAGTGGTCTACCCCGATGCCATGATTGAGTCGGGCTTCGATGAGATCAGGGCGCGGGCACCTTGGCCCGAGGCTGCTGGTGAGGACAAGCTTGGCAAGGGCGGCCCGGAATCGGTCCGGTTCCAGGGCATGCGCGTTGCGTACTTTGTAAGTTTTGTTCCTATGGTTGGCTGGTGTAGGTTGGGAATGCTAATGAAGCGCGGCAGGCTATGGATTCCGACAGCACCGATGACAACATCGTGCTCAACCGCATAGTGTCGCTCAAGGAGGATAAGGAGAAGAGTTGAATCTATATGCCTTGGTGTGGCATTCGAAGGTGCAAGCAAGCCAAAGTGGAAAGCCTCGCAAGTCATAGACATCTGTTCAACCAAGATATGTTGAGCTACCCGTTCATCGGCGCTCAAGACACGTTCGTGCAGCCATGCGCCCGCCCACCAGCTCGGAAGCCAAACAACACGGCCGAGTTTGGAACCCGGGAGTACAATAAGGCTCTCCTGCCCTACTGCGCCCCGGTTCACCAAGATCCAGCCAGTTATCGCCCATTTGACTCAGCAAACATCTCACGTTGTTGAACCATGGGGCCTGGATTGTGTGCTCAACCGTCGATGCGTCACCAATTACAATTCCTACGCCTTCCCCGCTGGTTGCATCTCTCACGGCCTCATCTTTGCCTGGGCGCTATTCTTCGGCGTATCACACAAGAGTAGTTGTGTACGTTTACAGGTGATATTTCCAGGCAGCCGTTCGTGCAGCAGTTCGCCTTCACCATGCGATGAGGCTCTTCGTATCACCCACCGTCCACGTCCTATTCCAAGTCGCTGTTCCTCCCCTTTTCTTTAAGACCTTTTCCATCCAGCTCTTCCTTCTCTCTTCCACCGCCTCAGTTCTCGACACAATCATCTTCTATTCCGTTGACCAAGGATAGCGTCGAACAATTCTTGCACCTCTTCTCCAGCTCTACCATCCACAGTTGACAATTGGAACCAAGCGTTCAGTCAGTACTCGAACTATCCAGATGCCCATGCAGTGACAGAGGACTAACCACAGATATTCTAGTCAAGAACAGACAATGTGCTCGGTAATCATCAACCAGCGCCACCCATCTTGTTCGTCTTCCTCGTCCCGCCATTGCCGCCCCTGCTACTGCAACAACAACAAAAACCACAACAGGATCCGAATCTCCTGCTCCTGCTCCTACTCCTGCTCCACTTCCACCTCCTCGTCCTGCTGCGTGTGCTTCTGTTCCTCCTCCTCCTCCTCCTGCAGATGCCGATGTAGGTGTTCTCCCTCCCCTCCTTCACCACCACCGCGATCGCCGCCGTCACCGACATACACCTACAAGTACGACCGCAACTACCCGTACGGCTGCGGCGTGGTGATGACGACAAAAAAAACTCCGGCGACTGGACGCGGCCCGGGTTGCCTGTACAGGCCGACCTCCCCCACCACTACCACTACCACAACTACCCTTACCACCGCCACCAATAGGCCTGCTCCCTGCCGGGGGTGTGGACAGTATGTCTGTCGCTGCGCGGCGTACTGGCGGTATAGTGGCTTTAGGGCAGGGGCGGTCGGTACCAGGCGTGACTACTATGGGTGGGATGGTGCGGGTGCAGGTGCAGGTGGTAGTGTTGGGTGTGGGTATGATGATTGGAGGGAGTGGGATATTGATGATTGGGTGAGGCGCATGAATGCCGAGATGGATTGGGATGTGGAATGGGCTAGGCGAAGGAGGAGGAGGGGAGGGACGGGAGGGAAGGGGTCAGCAAGTAGGGGGGTTGGTTGGGGGTTTGTTTGAGGTGGACTCGGTCTTGAGTGCGGTGTGGGTTGATTTGTTTGAGGGGGGTTGGGGGGAATTGAGATTTTGGTGGAAGGGGCTTGGTGTTTTGTCAGAAAGTAAGCGACGGGGTGAACTTCCCGGATGAACAAGAGATTCTTATTTAGAAAGTACAGACGAGTTCCTTGGGTAGTCATACCGGTTCATGTGTTGCCAAAGGCATTGATTGGGAGAAGCCGGGGCCTCGGTGTTGACTCGGGAGATACAAACCTTGTGTGTTCCGTGTGTCGTCCCACCGTTCTCTGCGAACTTTGAGCTTACGCAGTTCCCGTTTGCAGTACTGGCTCCGACACCTTGGTAAGTCTACCCTGCTATCAGCCCGTAGGCAAGAACCCATCCGCGTTGTCGGCTTCCGACGTTCTGTTATTCCTGGAGAAGGGGTCCAGGGGCTGACCAACTGACTTTGAGTCTGCCTCGAATGGGGCTTCAGTCATCTTGGAGAGCTGAAACGGGAAATATTTAACTCATTGGCTCATGTAACAAGTACGTCTTCAACATTGCCTCTGATCTGGCATCGTGCAACGCGCTCACCTGCCTCCATGACACCGACCAGAACGTGCTGGCCATGGCCACCCTCGTTCAGCTTATCACTGCGTGTCTCTGTGCTCCTTCCCAGTCGCCAACGTCCAGGCATTTTCTGAGGAAGGATACATGTCAACTTATTTCCCGAGTCGGGGTGACCCCCTTTCCCCCCTGACTTAGGAAACGGTTTATGACATAGGTATCCATCCCTTGTCTACTTGACCTGCGGCTACCCGCGAACACAATCAGACCTGTTGCTGTCAAGTAGGTCTCCTTCCTTTCCAGCTGCAGATGGGCTACGCTGGAAGCCGCGTCGCAGCCACGCTGCTACCACGAGAGAAGCCCGCTGACATATTCGGCAGTCAAGTGACACGACGAGATGTGTAACAGCGGCAGCTACGGATAAAACACACACCGTCAACATGTGCCAGGTAATCTGCCCCTTGATACGTGCGGGCACCCGCTTCACCCAGCCAGCTTCGCCTCACGATAGCTCAACAACATGGTCACGCTCCTTCTTGGTTCCAATCTACCCAATGCACCTTACGGTCCTTGCCTAGCATTCCCGATCCCGATCCCAACCCGACGGGGCAGGAAACCAAAAATGTGCTACTACCCCATCGTCAAGTTCGCCTGCTGCGACGCGCAGTACAAGCCGAGCGAGGAGCTGCCCATCGTCAAGCTCTGCGCGCGCGGCAAGGGCTACACGATCCGGCGCGCCTTCATATTCCCCGGCTGCGGCGCGCGCGAGCCCCATGCGTGCAGCGACTTCTTCCGGCTGCCCATCCGGTGTCCGCGGCACAAGCTCGCGTGGCTCACGGCCATGGACCTCAACGGCGAGTGCCAGACGACCGACGCGGCGCTGGGCCGGGCCGGCGTCGGCGAGGCGCTGCGGTTCCGCTACCGCGACAAGATGGCGCGCGCCTTTGAGATGGTGGTCAAGTGCGCCGAGCGCATGGAGGCCGAGCGACTGCACGCGTGGAGGGTCAAGGTGTTTTGCACGGGCGCCGCCCTCGAGCTGCTGGGCACGGCGATCGTGGGGAGCGATGCCAGGCCGCTGGACTACTCCGTCTTGGAGGGCCTGAGGGAGAGGTTGGTCAGGCATATCAACGAGGAGGCCAGGCTGCTTATGGAGGACGCTGCTACCGAAGGGCGTTGCGCCAGTGCTCAGGAGGAGGAGGAGGTCGAGGAGGGGGATGACGAAGAGGTGTTGGTTTGGGAGACGACCTCGACATTGACGCCAAGTCTGTATCCGTCGTACTCCGGGGGGGCTTCCGACGTTGTCATGGATATGGATATAGCCTCGGGCTGGGACCTTATTTGCGACGGGGGGATTCCCATCTCGACGGACACGCCGCCAAGCCTAGAGACTCAGTCCTCGACCGGAGCGCTCCTCTCCTGTCAAGAACCCCCCCGGTTTCTCACCTCGGCACCAGCACAGCATGTCTTCCTCCAACCGGACCCTCCCCTGACATATCCGCTCGCACTAGCAAGCCCATTTGCGTCGTTTCGCCCGTCTCGACCGTATTTCGGTCAGGTTTTCTGCCCGGGGATGCCATCCACGACACAAACTATTCCCCAGTTCACCCTACCCACAGTTAGCACTTCGGGGGGGTCGACGTCTCGCAGCCAGACATGCGGCGCATCTCCTTACTCACGAGAGCAAGCCACGACAGGAGTTGGCATGGATGAGGTGGATGAGTGATACGAAAGAGGGAGGCTCCGTCGCTTGAGGTGACATGACGTTTGGGTTGTGTTTGGCTTGGGTGGTTGGCCATCGCAAGTAGTTGAAATCCACCAGCCTCGGGGCAGGTACAGTAACTGAATACCAGCTACGGCGACGGCATTGCCCGTGCCGGTACCTGGTATTAGAAAAGAGAAAACTTGAAGGAGGAAAGAGTCCGTATAGCGTTAGTCATTTCAATGCTTCAGGAAGAGATTTGTAAAAGCAAGTCCCGACCAACGTCCCACAACGCCGTCATGATTCATGTCATCACACGTAAAGCCCATCACTCACTCCACGCCAAAATCCTCCACCGCCAGCCCTGCAGCAACCCGACATCGTCCTCGCTCAGCTCGTCGCGCCCGTCCTCGATCCTAGCCTGGAGCCTCTTGAGCCGCCTCGCGACGGTCTTCGCCACGCGCAGCGCGACCTCGTTCTGAAACACGTAGAGCACGGCAAAGACGAAAAAGGCCAGCGTCCCCAGGCCCGGGCGGTGTGTTAAGGCGAGGATGCGTGAGACGAGGCTCCTGCTCCTTCTGAAGGCGTACTCGGTCCTGTTGGTCGATTCGTGTGCCTCGTCCGTCGGCCGGCGAAACAGGCGCTTGACGAGGGGGATGAAAGAGGCGCTTTCGGCAGACAAGACGGGGTTAGTTAGTAGCTGTTCTCGCCGCCACGGTCATACGTAGCCCTGAGCCCTCTTATCCCTGCACGTGTGCACAACAACCACCCTCCATCCACACACGAAGGTATTTGAGGGGAGATGATGAGTTAGTGGACTTACACAACAGTCCCAACCACCACCCGCCGCCACCTCTCCCCCTCGGCCCGCTCCCCCAACTCCCCCACCCGCGCCCGCAGCCCCCTCAAGCCCTGCACCACCAGCCCAGTCTGCCGCCGCACCCGTTCCTCCACCTCGCCCTGTGGCCCCGCGTACCCGCCGTTGACCTTGCCCGCGGCGCCGGGGCCGCTGACCATGGCATGCTGTCTCCGGGCAGCCAGGAGCTCTCGCAGGGCCGACTGGGCGCTTGCGCGGGCTTCGCCGAGGGTTGTGTTGCCGCTGCTGTTGTCATGGGTGGTGGTGGCCATGGTGGTCGAGTTGGGAGGCGGGGGATAGTATGTAGGTGTGTTTGCTGGCCGGCCCGTGACGGCCGGGTCGAACCTGACCGAGCCCCCCGGCACGGGGTCTGTGATGGGTCTGGGAGAGAGGTGGTTGAGGGGCTGAGGGGGTTTGCCAGTGTAAGAGGAGGCCGGGGCCGAGGCCGTGGGCGATGCTTGGGGCGGGATATGGATGGCTGGGGGCGGAGGGTAGGACATGGTAGCGTCGGGGGGCATGGGAGGGTGGTAGTAATTGCCGCCCTCGGGTGCATCGGCAACTGGTCCGGGTCGGTAGGGGAGAGCGGAGGAGCCCGGGGGAGGCGCGTTGTAGAATGGCCGGTCGGTGTCTGGGGCCGGTGGGAGAGGGGGGTAGGGGCTGTAACCCGGTTCTGGTGGTTGCTGACGCTGAGGCTTCAATGGGTCCATACTTGCGATTCGGGATAGGGAGAAGTTCACGTTTTGAGGAGCCTGAGGAGGGAGAGGTTGACTGAAGTGGGGATGAGATGAGATGAGATGAGATGAGATGACCTAGATGAGATTTCGTGAGCCGCTACATCGGCCTAGAAAGAAGACAAGATTGAACACGGCACAAGTACGAGAGTCTCATAAACCCTAAAAGTCTTGAAAACATTGGATACGTATCTTTCGGCCTGGAATTTTAGGAGCGAAAAACGGTGTCGTCAAACAGAAGGACCCATGGGAGCTGACGGGATAAAACTGTGGGGCTAGGCTTTCTGCCTGATGCGGCAGCTGATTTGTGGGTTGACCCCGCAGCGGCCCACACCTTCAAAATATGGGTCTGGGCTTTGCTTCCTTCCATGCTTGGCTCTCTCGGCTCTGAGCTAGGTTGGTCACGATCCCAACGACACACTGTAAGGTCCCACGGCATGCGATTTCATTCATCACCTAGCTGCGTCACCCACAACCACTTAAAGTACCTAGTCTATGGGCCCTTGCATGGCGGTTGACCCAACACAAGAAAACTGAGGTCCATCAAATCATTGATGCGTGTATTCAGGCATGGCTCACGTCAGGCAAAGACCTGTTGAGGACGGAAAGCTACTTCAAGGATCTCTGTTTGAGACTCCGGAAGCTGTGCACAATTGAGCAAAACGCCAATGGAATTGCACAGGCTACGAACGCCACTCCCCGCCACTCAGGGGTTCAACTTGCTTCTCTACTTTCATTGAGTCACTTCTGCCAAGCAAGCAGCACAACATGACGGCTTTTACTGTAGCCTTGGCCGCCAAGGCAGGCTGCAAACACAGCCTCGTTCGCAGAGGCAGCCGTTCGGGCTGCTTTCACGCTTTCCACCACCAGAACCGACTTGCAGCTTGCTGGGTATAAGTATTCCTGACCCCTCCTTCATCCCATTTGGATGATGCTATCCTCTTCACCCACCATCAACATCAACGTGGACAAGAATCCCGCTGTTGCTGCTCACTCCCAACACCCCTAACCCTCATCATCACACGAGACGAGTCTGCCACTTCGACTGCAACGCGTCGACGCCATGGACGCCCCCCACAAGCGAGAGTTCCATGTTCGCGACTTGGCCACCCGCTCCGTCACCCTCTTCCCAACCCGGGCCCAGGTGGTGCGCGAGCTCAAGGATGTCACCCTCAAGGTAGGCCGCCACCCTGCCAAACCATTTCCTGCAGTCCATGCTAACCGCCGTTTAGCCGGGCCCCAACGAGATCATAGTGGTTGGTCTCACGCCTACGGCTGATGAGCACTCCATCAAGGTTGAAGGCACTGGGTCCGCCATCATCACCGACATCCAGGTCGAGCTGCTCCCCAACCGAGACATCTTCCAGGAGATCTACCCAGACTCGGACTCGGAATCCGAACAGGACGAGTCTGAGGACGACCAAGATGACCACGACAAGGTCAACGCTGCTCTCGAGAAGCTGCGCGACCAGCTGGTGGCCCTGGACGACGGGCAGAAGCGCGCCAAGGAGACCATCGCCAGCGCCGAGAGCCGCCTGAAGATCCTCGATGCCTACGGCAGGACGCTGGACAGCAAGAACGGCGTCGACATTGAGGCTAGCGTCGATACCTACCGCAAGGAGCGCGAGAAGGTGTTTCAGGACCACATGGACGGCCTCGCCAAGGAGCGCGCCCTGACCAAAGAAGTCACCAACCTGCGCCGTGAGGAGGCGCGCCTCGAAAGGCTCGAGGCCAAGGAACAGGAGAAGCTTGCCAAGGAAAAGGCCAAGGTCAGAAGGGCCAAGGAGAAGATCAGGGAGAAGCAGCGGCGGCGCGACGAGGAGGCGAGGAAGGAGAAGGCTCGCATCCGCAAAGAGCGCGATCAGTTTTGGCCGCGGTCTTGCTACACGGTGAGGATCAGCCTCGACGCGGGCGCCGGTTTCACTCCCGGGTCGTCGCGCCGGAGTTCCGTGGCCAGCCTCACCGACGTGCAGGTTGTGTCGGACAAGCAGCCCAAGGTGGACGAGTCCAGCATGGCCTGCGACTTGACCCTCTCGTACGTCACTGCATCGGCCTTCTGGGCCCCGAGCTACGACCTGGCCCTGTCGTCGACCACCAACACAGCCACGCTCAGCTTCGATGCTCGCCTGACCAACATGACGTCCGAGACGTGGACCAACACCAAGGTGATCCTCAGCACGTCGCAGGCTAGTTTCTCGGGCTTGCAGGACGATATGCCGACGCTCGTGCCGTGGCGCCTCAAGCTCGCTGGCAGGGGCGGCGGCTCCTGGGACGGCACCGACATCGTGCACAGCCACGAGGAGCGCGCCGAGAAGGAAATCTGGAACGCTTCCCAGCGCAACAATGTGCAACAGAAGCCCCGCGCAGACCTGTTTGGTGCAAGCCAGGCGCCGCAAGCGGCCCACCTCGTCGGCAGTATGCAGAAGGCTGCTGTACCAGTGGCCCTTTTCGACAATGTCGCTCCGACCCAACAAGCTTCTGTTTCCTGGGGCGGGTATGCCTCAAACAGTACCAACTTTGCCAGCAATGCCAATGCTGGGCCGTCTCCCGCTGGATATGTCGTGCAAACAGCCGTGGCGCCCCTCGTCTCCAAAGCCCGCCCGCTGGCAAAGTCGGCAAAGGCTGCCGGGCTTGGTGACAGACGCTCAGCCGCCGCCGCCGCCAACGAGGAGTATCGCTACCAGGCCGACCAGTACTCGGAGGACGATGACGCCGACGGCCAGACCATACTCGACCCGACCCCAGAAGTCACCTTCCAGGAGTCGTCGTTTGAGGAAACGGGCCTGACGGCGACGTACGATCTGCCGCAGGCCAAGACGCTCAAGCCGTCGTCGACGGCGTCCAAGCAGCGCGTGGCGCGCATCGCCTTCTCGCACGTCACTTTCTCGCGCACCGTGGTGGCCAAGTACAAGCCGGCGGCGTACCTGCGGGCGCGGCTGCGCAACACGAGCAAGCTGACGCTGCTCAAGGGCCCCACGGGCCTGACGCTGGACGGCACCTTCCTGGGCCGGTCGACGCTGCCGCGGTGCAGCGCGGGCGACGCCTTCAGCATCCCGCTTGGCGTCGACCCGGCCATCAAGGTGGCGTACCCCAAGCCCGACGTGTCGCGCAGCACCACGGGCGTCTTCTCCAAGGGCGACAACTCGGTCTATACGCGGTGTGTGACGCTAGTCAACACGCGCGCCACGGCGGGCAAGCCCGTGGGGATCACGGTACTCGACCAGGTGCCCGTGTCCGAGGACGAGAAGCTCAGGGTCGACGTGCTGCAGCCGGGCGGCATGGGGAGCGGCAGGGCCGTGGCCGCGGGCGTGCCCGGCAAGGAGGGCAAGGAGGAGGCCGACTGGGGCCGGGCCGCGGCCTCGCTCAAGAAGGCGGGCGAGGTGCAGTGGGAGGTGGTGCTCAACGCGGGCCGCAGCGTCAAGCTGGTGCTGCAGTACGAGATTGCCTTTCCGACGGGCGAGCGGGTCGCGCAGGTGTATTAGGAGGGGAGTGCGGAGTCTCGGGGGAGTGGCATCCGATGTAATGTACAATCTAGCCCAGGTTTGTCTTGTTAGGGTGGAACTCGGTCAGATAACCAGAAAGAACTGGAGGCAGCGACTTTCTAGTGCTTGTTCTTCTCTCTGGTCTCCATGTGCATCCAGGTATTTCATTCGCCCCTCGAGATCCCAAGGAATATTTCGACACCTCTGTTAGATGTGCCAAGACGAAGTCGGCACGTCGCATGATGTCACACCTTTATACCACAGTTCAGTTGACTCAGGATACAATGTTCAGCTCCCACACCAGCCAAGAACAGCAAACTTCACCCGAACCCCATCTCCGCTCTCACTGTCCAAAGCTACCTTGAGTCCCTTCCACAGCCATCGTCCAACACCGTGGCGGACGGCGACATCAGCCCTCCGCCCGTGAAACGGAGGAAACTGGCCGTGGCCGAACCATGCATGCCATCACCGAGGCCGTTATCAAGGGCAACATCAAAAGACATTGTATCTGCAGACTCAAGAAGATCTGGGCGGACAATACGCATCTTCTCGTGGAATATCAACGGAATCGGCCCATACCTGCCTTCCCAATCCACCAAGATCACCTCCTTCTTCAAGCCCTCAGATCCCAACCAGCAGCCACTTCCCCAGCCGAAAACACATGGGTTGCGGGCCTTTCTGTCTCGCCATGGCTGGCCCGAGGTTCTCTTCCTGCAGGAGCTCAAGATCCAGCAGGGCGACACCAAGACGCTCGCCGCCCTGCTCTCCTCCCTCAACACTCCCCTCCACCCGGACGACGACCAGCTCACCGACAGCCGGACCTACAAGCTGGACGCCGTGCTCCCGCGCGACAAGTACAACGCGGGCGGGTTCGGCGGGAGGCTGTACGGCGTGGGCACCGTCCTCCGGACCGACTTTGCCCGCTCGCACGTCGCCCTCGTCCGCGCCGCCGACTGGGATCTCGAGGGGCGCGTGAGCATCGTCGAGTTATCTTGTTCTTCTTCGTCTTGTTCTTCCCACGTGCCCAGTGACGGTTCCCCAAACACCGACGACGACAACACCTCCACCACATGCACCACCACCAATGGCCACATCGCAAACGACAACACAACCATCCAACATGAAACCCCACCAACCCCCCCAAATCACCACGTCCCACTCCGACTCGCCCTAATCAACATCTACGCCGTAAACGGCACCTCAGCCCCCTACCGCGATCTGCACACAGGCGGCATCATCCAAGTCCAAGCCCGAGTCACACCCACACCCACACCCACCGCCGCCGGACGCCGCGCGGGACTAGTACATGTACGCACGCGGCACGACCACAAGCTAGCCTTCCACACGCGCCTGCGCGACGAGTGCCTCGCGCTCGAGCGGCGCGGCTTCGGCGTCGTGGTCGCGGGCGACGCCAATGTCGCGCGGGGCCCGCTGGACGGGTTTCCCGGGCTGAGGACTTTTCCGCGGCAGCATTGTGTGAATCGGAGGGATTTTAATGGCAGGTTCTTTGGGGCTGGGGATAATTGGCGGGCGGGGGCTCGTTTTTTGTTTCAGGGGGGTGTTGGGGAGGTGGTTGTGGGGAGGGAGGAGGAGGAGGAAAAGGGGGAGGGGGAGGAAAGGGGGGAGGATGAGGAGGATAAGAAGGAGGAGCAGGAGGATAAGGACAACAGCGACTGTCTGGATGCGGTCGACGTGTTTCGCGCCATGCACGGGCACGAGAGGAGGTACACTTACTACCCGCGCACGAAGGAGTGGGGGACGAGTTGCGACCGGGTGGATATGGTGTTTGTGTCGAGGCGGCTGTGGGAGGCTGGCAGGGTCGTGGCAACGGGAATTTTGGACACGCCGCAGGAGAGGGGGCTCAGCGACCATGTGCCGATCTGGGTCGAGATTGCGTTAGAGGACAAGAGCACGCAATGAGGGCTGGGCTGAAACCCGGTGCTCAGAAAACTACGCCTTTGTTGTGACTAGGTCTGTCTAGTAAGAGTTACTTCTCAAGACTACTGCTTGACCCACCCGCTGATCCATCCCTCTAGATGCGGGTGAGATGAGAGCCGTCGCTCGAAAACGCGAGAGAAAATAAGGAAATACCGTAGTCCCTGGAGATGACCATCCCCCAGATGCCGCACCCCGCTCAACTCATGTCAGAGTCGGGGCTCACAGCGACGAACAGTCGATCCGCAGCCAGGCCTCGAGTTCCTTGCGCTTTGCCGCCGAGACCCCAAACCCACTGGCTTTTTGGCCGTTGTTCTCTGCCTTGGCGCCGGCAGACACGGGCTTGCCATTCATCCCACCGTCGCCAGCCCGACCATTAATCTCCACCGCCCCTCCAGACTTCGCCTCCTTCTCATCACCACGATGGAACCCCTTCTCCCACTCCTCCATCCACATTCTCAGCCCATCATCCCGCTGAATCCAGTCCTCCAGATTCGCAAACACCTCACGAACCCTATCCGCCTCCTCCTTGCTCACCCACCAGCCCAAGGCTTCCCTCCCGTCCCCGTCCTTACCCCCGGCCCTAGCCTCCCCATCCACATCATCATGGCCTTTCCCACCACCCTTCTTAGCAGCAGCCGCCTGCTTCCTGGCGTGCATCTCGTCCCCCTTCTCCCTGATCCACCGGCTCGAGAGCACCTTGAACCAGCGCCCGTCGGCGCAGTTCTTGAACACCAGGCCCTCGCCCTTCTTGAGCTCAGCGCGGTCGACCAGGTCCTGGTGGTGGCGCGCCACCGAGGGGATGGTGTGGTAGCCCAGCACGGGCACGTGCTTGAGCCCTTTGTCGGCGGCGAACTGCTCGACCCTGCGCGGGTGCCAACGCCGGCTGGCGGTGATGATGGCGCCGTTGTTGGGCCCGGTGGGGGAGGGAGGAGGGTTGAGGTCCGAGATGGAAAACACAAACAGCTCGTGCTGGCCCGCCGGGTAGGCGTAGGGGTTGCCCTGGACGGTGGCGCCGACTAGCTCAGCGTGCACGGCGACGGGCTTGTTGAGCGCCGGGAGCAGCTTGTGGATGTTGGCGGCCACGGCGGCGGCCCAGAAATGGGCGTGGGCCGGGACTGTCCGGGACGGAAGCAGGTGCGGGAGGAGGTCTTGTTGGCGGGTGCAGACGCCCAGGCGGCCGGTCGGGTGGACGGCGTAGCGGAGGAAGGTGTCCTTGTTGGAATAGTCCGGGGCGGGGAGGGTGGGGAGGTCGGAGAAGAGGGGCGAGTCGTTGGGGATGAAGTAGACGGCCATGGTGGAGCCGTCCATCTTGAGGGACTCTTGGAAGACAAAGTGTTGGTACTTGGGCTTCTTGAAGAGGTTGGGGCAGTTTTGGACCCGCTCCATGTCTGCTTTGATGATGAACGAGGGCGGCTTGGGGTTGGAGGTTGCAGCCTCGACGATCATGCTGCCTTCGCTGGTGTTGGTTGCCGGGGTCTCGGGGAAGCTCTCCCACTTCTTCACGCCTAGGTCGTCGGTGAAGTCAATGCCGCGGAGGAGGCCGGCGAATTCCTCGTTTGTCTGGTGGATGTGCTCAAAGTGCAAGTCGCAGACCTTTTGGTTGATGTCTCGGAAGTGAAGCAGGTGGAAGATGTGGCCCTGCGAGACGATTTCGTTCCCGTCCCAGTCCGTCCACGCGGACGTGCCAACTCGGTAGCCATCCTCGCCGTCGAACGTGACAAGCGGCCCAGCCTCGCAGAAGAGATCCTCGAAGGGGGAGTGAGCGGGCAGGAACGAGTCCATCTCGAGGAAGAGCACGTATGAGTCCTTGGCGAAGCCTTTGGCCTTCTCGACCACCACCTTCCAGCCGTCAATCTCAACCATGTTGTTATCCTTCTGGATGCCCGTCACGGCAGTGATGCGACGGACGGTGACCAGCTTGCGCTTGTGGCCGGAGGAAGCAGCGGAAGACTCTGCCACCGTCTCCGCTTCTGAAGTAGCAGTGCTGGGGATCTTGGGCTTCAATGCTGCGTCGGCGGAGGCAATGGCCGCCTCGAGCCATGCCCGAAGGTCCGCGCGCTGGACGGGAGCGGATGACTTTCCGGAACTCATCTTGCCATCGATGTCGTGGAAGGAAGTGAAAGCCCTAAAGATTGTAAAGAAGGCGAAGCGCTCAGAGGAGGGGACGTTTCTTGTGGAAATTGGTTAATGAGGGTTTGGTGAGCTGCAGGAAGATCTGGCTGGGGTTGAAGAGGAAGTGGATGTGAGGATGGAGGCGAGGGATCTGGTACCTTTATATCCTGCTGAGTACGTAAGATAGAGTGCTCCGGGAAAGGGAGAAAGAATATCGAGCGAAGAAACCCTCCCGCGGCCCCGTAGATGGAAGAAAAGATGAACCAAGAAACTCCCAGGAGAAACTCGGCGTGGGAGGGAAACCGGTCGAGCAGGGAGATTTGTGGGCCAGAGGGACGCTGTAAGGATGAAAAAGTGCAGGAGAGACGCTGAGACAGTTCCGCTTATTCATCCACGCTGCCGTCAAGGAACATGAAGCTGACTGGCCTGGCGGTTCCAGATCACGGTTGCTATGGTGACTGGAATGACTTGAGCGTAGGGAAGCTTGAGCGAGAGATGCTCTGTCGAGATAAAGAAAAGGAAGCCACATAAAGGAGCGTCCGTTTCAGGCCTGCCACAAACTCGGGTGCGTGGCTTTTGGTAGTCCCGGGGCGAGTCTGGTAGCTCGCACTGGTCAAGGCCAGTCCGAGAAACTCAAGCGGCCAGAATTTTACCTACTAGATAGGTGAGATGGACAACGATTTCGATAAGCAAAGTAAGACACCACAGTAGCGAAGAAAGACTATACGTGTCATACCGGACTAGAGACGACCCAAGGCGTACCCCGTTCTGTCGGGCATCTGCAGTGTGTCAACTGTCAACACCTCCCACATCTTATCCCCGACGTACGACTGCCCTCTGGCCCATGAGTCAAAACTGGCCGGTAATTCTAGAGCACGGTAAGGTAGCCGGTAGCGAGTAGTGCCATCATCTCTACGCCAAGTTGCACGGCGACAAACTCGGAAATTGTCCCGGTTGTTTGTGTTTGAGGATTGTATTCGTAACAAGGGCTGACTCGGTTGAGGAGCTCTGTAAGAACAGCGGAATTATTACGAGTAATAGCTAGAAAATGGGGCCGGTGTGGGATTTGAAGTGTCTTTGGTGCTTTCCGTTGAAGCTGAGAAAAGGTGACGTCGGGACACGGTTGAAGCACAGACCATGTGGTGTTGAGAAATTCCAGGTTCCATTGGATGCAGTTCATTCGCGCTAACCCCTTCTTGCATCAAGGGCCCACATTTAGATGCGACGCGTTTTGACTCCATGCGTTGGATCGAGGAAAGCGCCGTTGCCGCAAACACAATCAAACCCCCAGTCTGCGCCTGTGCATTTCGATCCCTCACATCCCGACTCCCCGGGCCCGTTTCCAACAAATTCTTTGACATTGCACTCGAACAAACCGAATCTCAGTTGCTTCGACCACTTGCAGCCCAGGGCCAGTGATAGTCCACCCGCGCCCTGGCAAACTCAAAGCACCGCGACCGAGACAAGCGACCCGACCTGCTCCTGCTCTGCTCGCCGCGAAAGTGGCCGCCGCCATGAGATAGCCTGACAAGCCGACCGACGCAGTCCCAATCTCACAATGGCCGCGCGATCCGAGTCGCAGCAGGCCATCCTCTCGTCCTACGCGCCGCGGTTGCGCACCTACAACAACGCCCTCCTCCAGCCCGTCCTTCCGGGCGCCGCCCCCTCCAACCCCCTCTCCCGCACCACCAAGCGCGGCACCACCATCATAAACTACGCCGAGGATGGCTACGACGACTACGACGACGATGACGACGACAGCAGGCGCCGCCCCACCGGCTTGCGCAGCCTGCGCCGCGACGACAGCGCCTCCAAGGTTGACGTCAGCGAGAAGGTCGGCAAGGACACAAGCGAGCCCGTGAACATGCAGGGCATCTATCGCGACTGGATGGCCAAGTGGCGCATCAACAAGTCTGACGCCCAAAACTACGTCCAGGCCTGTCTCCCGCTCACCCTGATCCCCATCCGGATCGACCTCGACATCCCCGCCTTCACCCCGCCGCCTGCCCTGCCCGCCCCGGGGCCCGTCGATATCAACCATCCGTTCTACAAGCCGCAAGAAGCGACGGTGCCCTACCGGCTACGGGATACCTTTCTTTGGAACCTGCACGAGACCCTGATCACTACAGACCAGTTCGCTACCCAGCTGGTGCAGGACCTCGACCTCCCGAACCGAGCCTCGGCCATTGCCGAAATCAGCAGACAGATCCGAACACAACTCGAAGAATACGCCGGCGTCGCCCTCCATCCTCTCTTCCACTCCCATCATACCCACCGTCCCGGTGGCCCCGAGCCTGCCAAGATGCCCGGCCGTGTGGATTCGGCCACCCCGGCCCTCAGCCGAGCCGACACCCCAATGGGAGGCAGCAACACCAACAACTTCTCCTCCACCCCGTCCAAACCCGCTCGTCCTGCCACCCCCGCCGTGGTACAAACCGCCCAAGGTGAAGTCACCGCCGCGGCAACCCTTATCCCGCCCAGCGACCCAACAACAACAGCAGCAACAGCAACCGCCACCGCCGCCGCCGCAACCGACGACTCCAGCCCCGACGACACGTACCGCTGCGTCATCAACCTCAACATCAACCTCTCCTCCCAGGTCTACACCGACAAGTTCGAGTGGTCGCTCCTGCACCCGCCCGGCACCGCCGAGATGTTTGCCAAGCAGACCTGCGCCGACCTGGGCCTGCACGGCGAGTGGGTCCCCGCCATGACCCACGCCATCTACGAGGCCGTGCTCAAGCTCAAGAAGGAGGCCTGCGAGTCCGGAGGCTTGGTCGCGGGCTGGGGGAGTACCAGCGCATCCGGCGCCGGTGCCGCCGCTGCCGCGGGGGGATCCGTCCCGGGCGCCACCACGGCCAGGGAGTTCCCCAACGACGCGGCGCTCTCAGCCGGCGGCGAGGGCGCCGGCTGGCGGTACGACCCGGAGCATCTGGCCGACGAGTGGGAGCCCAAGCTGGAGACACTGACCCGGGAGGAGATAGAGAAGCGCGAGGGCGACCGCGAGCGCCAGATCCGCCGGCTGCGCCGCGAGACGGCCCGCTTCAGCAGCAACACCGGCTTGGCCGGCGGCGTGCCCGTCGGCTTTGCCTTTTCGGGGCTGATCGAGCAGGAGCAGGTCGAGGAGCGGATGGGCCGCGGCGAGAGGAGTAAGAAGAAGAAGCGGTTTAGGAGCTTGAGCCCGCTCGGGAGGTCGGGCACGCCTGCGGCGATGGGGGGCAGGGGGACGCCCGCTGCTGCTGGTGCTGGTGGTGGTGGTGGTGCTGGGGAGGGGTATGGGGGCGGTGGCACGCTGACTGATGTTGAGAGGATGAATTGGAGGTGCTTGCATTGCCGTGTGTGGGGGACCAGCGTGTGGGCGGTGCGGGATGGCCCGTATGGGCCGAGGGTAAGTTTCTTCTTCTCTTGCTTCTATTCCTCCTCTTTCATCCCCTCCCTGCACTTGTTTTATTCTTGTTTGAGAGACATCGACAGGCTGACCCATGGAATAACCCCCCCAAAAAATAGTCCCTCTGCAACAACTGCGGCTTCATGTACGAGCGCGACCGCAAGCTGCCCCGCTGGACGAGGAATCTGCATGCCAACGATGCCCGGCCGTTCTAGGTGGGTGGCAAGGGCAGCGCCAGGCCGGATTCGGCAGCTGACGGGAACGCAGTCTTCACGCCCCGCAAGTCTCGCCGGTTGACGCGCGAGCCGTCGTCGGGGAGAGGTGTGAAGCTTTTTGACTGTCTGCGGTGACGATCCGATACGGGGCGGGAATCAAGAATTTGAAATGGCAGTATAGATGATGAGTGGGTGGGGGGGTGCTGTCGGTTGCTCGCCGGCGTGGACTGGCGGACTTCTAGTTGGGGAGATGAGTTTGTGGGCTGTTGTACGATCCGCCGAGTGATTCCAACTTCCCAATTGGTGGGAACATGTGTGTGGCCCGTAGTCCCGTCGGCGTGTGTATTTTATATTCCGTAACATGGTTATCACGCTGAAATGGATCCGAGCAAGCATCCCAGCCAACATAGTAGATTTCAGTGACAGGGCTGGAGCGGCCTGGAAGCTGATGATGGTGCTTGCAATTGATACCACTTGCGGTCAACCATTAGTCTTTGGCTTGAGTACCATGCCTATCCAAGGGTGCGTCAACATCTGCTCTGCCGAAGGCCGCTCGGCCGGATTGATCTTCATCACAAAACTGAGAAACGAGGCAAACAAGTCTCTGGCCTCACCCGGCAAGACGTCTTCAGATGCAAGGGAGGGCCCATCCATCGGAGGGCAATCCTTGGGCCGTCCCTGGTCATCGAAAATACTGCGGACGAGATGCTGGTTGCCCGGGTCCAGCAAGTCCTTTGGAAGGGGCCCGAAAAGGGACACAATCTCGGCCACGTGCTCCTTGACGTCGTAGCGTCCGTCGGGCGGCACTCGTCCGTCGAACATGCGCACCGCGCGGTAGAACTCGAGCAACAGGGCGCCCAAGTTCCACCACTCGACGGATTTGTCCCAAGGCGCCTCGATCAGGACCTCGGACGCGCGGAGAGCGACGGGCTGGATGCGCTCTGTCAGGTGCTGCGTGGCCGAGCTCGACACGCCCCAGTCGCCGAGGGCGACCTGAAACTCGGCGACGCGCGTGTGATCTGCTTCACTGAAGTAATATCTTCGGAAAGGCGTTGACTTGACCGGAGTGTATCTCTCTTGGGCGCTGTCCTGCTGCGGAACGGGGACCTCGGCGAGGTAGGGCTCAATTCGGGAACGAAGACGGAACTTGACAAAGATGTTGTGGGGCTTGATATCTGGAGCCGTTCGTTCGCTCTAGTAACAAAAAAAACGCTCACCTGTGTGGATGAAATTGTGTTCGTGAGGAAAATCAACGGCCGTGACGAGGTGGACGGCGAACCTTTGCATGACCGAATACGCAAACTCACCAGGTCCAGACACGATGAGGATTGACAGATTGAGAGCTCTTTCTTGATTTCGTGGGTGGTGGTGCATGGCCGTTCTTAGTTGGTGGAGTGATTTGTCTGCTTAATTGCGATAACGAACGAGACCTTAACCTGCTAAATAGCCAGTATTGCTTTGGCAGTACGCCGGCTTCTTAGAGGGACTATCGGCTCAAGCCGATGGAAGTTTGAGGCAATAACAGGTCTGTGATGCCCTTAGATGTTCTGGGCCGCACGCGCGCTACACTGACAGAGCCAGCGAGTACTCCCTTGGCCGGAAG